>CALNHX010003660.1:0-144468 GCA_940337035.1 Agriotes lineatus | reverse complement strand
TAATACGAATATCTCTCTCTTAACCCTTCTTTTATTACATTTTTCAACTTCGGCAACTTTTAACATTCCTTCATAGGAACTGATAATATTAATGAAATAACTTATTAATTTGGAGATGAGTAATGTCAAAAAGAATTCTTAAAAATCTAGTGTGTTACTTCATTGCGTGATTTTAATTATTTTTTAATGAAAAATACAAAATCAATTGTCAAAAACATGTATATTATCGAAGTTACACTTTTTAAATACAAATCAATAGTTTCGCAATTTTTGATTGCATCTTCAGTTGTTAAAATTAGTTGACGGTATTTATTACAATTCTGAAAGGAGCAAACAACAAAGCACAGTAGAATTAGCGAAACATTCCTTCTAAAAACCTGCATACTTACATAATAGTTTTAATTGTAGAGTCATTTATTGCAAGATGTTGATGATATTGTGTTTAAATTGAAATTTAAAAAGAAACTCTTTAAAACTTAGTTAAATTTTTAGCGACTAAGACATTACATTTAAAATTTTAATTAGAACGACGTAGGCACAACATGTTAAAAAGCTGTCGCTTGTAGGGGTGAAATTGTTTAATAAATTTACAATAATCATTTCGTATGGAATGCGAAGTTTGATGCATACAATAAGTGAACTTGAATAAAAGCATGCAAGGTTTCAATCAAAGTACATTATCGCGCTGCGCCAGTCGGTTTGAAAACATGTACAATGTTAATATTAAGACAGGGTGTATTAAAGTTAACAAATTTATGAGTTTTTAATAAGACAGGGTTGTATTAAAGTTAAAAATTTTATGAGTTTTGAGAATAATTAAATGTAAGAATTATGAGTTAGATTCCAAAAAGGTTGTTTATAAGTTTGAGAAGTACAAAAACACCCGATATAATTTATTTGAATAAGTTATGGTAAATAGAACTTAAGTTATCTATGTCTGTTTTGTAATTAATGGTGGTTGGGCTTTTTTGTATTTCTATCATCTCCAAGCAAAGGCGTTTTTTTAAATTGCTCTCTCTATGTAGGATAGTGGGTGTATTAAAGTTGAAATTATGAAAGTGTTTAGTTGCGTGATCAGTTAGGGCTGTTTTATTGGAAGAAGGTGAAATGTGGTTAATTTTGACAGAGTATTTGTGTTGATTAATTCTGTTTTTTAATAACTGTTTTGTTTGACCAATGTATGTAGAGGTACAGTTGTTACAATTAAGTTGGTAAACTACTTGAGATTCCATATTAGTGTTGGTTTTATCCTTTAAGTTATTAAAAAACATATTACCTAGGTTATTGTTGTTATTAAATGCTGTTTTTATATTATGCTTTTTAAGTTCGGTTTCAATTTTTTCAGCAAGATTGGGAATGTATTCAATAGAAACATATTTATTTTTTGATGAGTTATTTGAAATATTGAAATCATTGCCTAAGCAGTTAGGTTGTAGGGAAATGGATTGGTTAAGTTTATTTTGGTTTTTGATTTTTTTAATTCGGAAATTGATATGTTTATTGATGAATTCAATTGGATAATTATTTGTAACAAGAATTTGTGTAATTAGTTCTAAGTTTTTTTTATGAAATTGTTTTGATGATAACTGAATTGCTCTGTCAACTAAACTATTTATTACGCTGATTTTATATTTGATTGTTGTGTTAGAGTTATAATTTAAGTATCTGTTGGTTTTAATGCTTTTTCGGTACCAATTTGTTAAGATAAAACCATTTTTTTGTCTGAAAAGTGTAAGGTCTAAAAAATTTAAAGAGCAATTGGAATTTTCATTTTCTATAGTAAATTTAAGTCTGGGGTGTACGTTATTAAAAAGGTTAAAAAATATTTGTTTGTTTTGAGTGTCTGTAGCCATAATGATGTCATCCACATATCTTAGATAAAGAGAGAAATTGGTATTGTGATTCAGAATATTAGTTTCGATATCTTCCATTACGAGGTTAGCAATTGTTGATGAAATAGGTGAACCCATTGCACATCCAAACGTTTGAGAATAAATATTATTATTGTATGTAAAATAAGTTGTATTTAAAACAAATTCAACAGCGTTGATAAAATCGTTTAGTGGTATGTTTGTATGTTTTTTAATTTTTTTAATTTTATTCCAGTATTTTTTTATAGTGCTTAAGGCAAGATCTATTGGTATGTTTGTGTATAAGGAGACAACATCTAAAGAAAACAGAGTATGGTTTGGATTAAGTTTAGTGTTATTTATATGTTCTTTGAATTTCCATGAATCTTTAATGCTGAATTTATTAAGGGAAGTAATATTAGTTAATATTTTTGAAAGAAATTTAGATAGATTGTAAGTTGGGCTCATGTAGGAAGCAACAATAGGTCTTAAAGGTATATTGACTTTATGTAATTTTGGTAAACCGTATATTTTAGGTGGAAGTCCGTTATGTGAAATTAAATTTTTATTACTTCCTTTTACTACTATAAAGGAAGTATTGGATTCACCCCAAAAATTCGAAATTGAGTTTTCAACAGATCTTCACGTTTTAGAGTCCCCTGATCCCAAAAAACATATTTTTTTTCATTGGTCTGTGTGTCTGTGTGTCTGTCTGTCTGTCTGTCTGTGTGTCTGTCTGTCTGTGAACAGAATATCTCAAAAACGAAAAGAGGTATGGCATTGAAACTTCATATATAAGTTTTGTGTACTATGTAGATGAGACAGCAAACTTTTGAAGAAAATCGCATAACCGGAAGTAGGTGTTTACTCTTGTGATTTTTCAGTTTTTTTCGATTTTTTCAAAAACGGCTCTAACGATTTTTTTTAAACTTTACATTTTTCTTACATTTTTAATGTGTATTGATGTGAGATAGGTGATTTTCCAGTTGAATACTTCTAAAGTGGGTTTCTTTTGTTTTTTTTCTATTTTTTTTATTAACTCCTATTTTAAATAAAACACCCGGTATATTATTACATTTTTGAATTCACCTTAAAATTCTAGAGAAAATTTGTCTCTTCAACTAACACTCGATTTTGTACCGTTTTTGTAGAATTTGTAATTTTTGAAAATTTTTAACAAATGGTTAAAAATTAAAAATGAAATTTTTGACTAATTATAAGATCACTGTAAAAGGAAGTTGTGTGAGTGTATCACACCAGATTTTTTTTATAAGTTGATTTGTCAATGTAATTTTTATCGAGAAAGTTTTTAATTATTTTATTGTTTTTATTTTGAATAATTAATGTAGGATCTTTGAGTTCTTTTTTGTATGTATTAACATCGCTTAACAATTCAGTCATTAAACATAAGCTACAAAACGATAACACATTACATACACGAACAACATTAAACGTTGGTACCATTATGGAACTTTTAACACTATGCATTAAAACGACATACTTTCAACTAAACAATGAATTTTACCAACAAGATTTCGGGATGGCAATGGGTTCACCTTTATCTCCCATTGTTAGTAACATTTTTATGGAAGACTTTGAACAACAACATGTCTACACGTACACCAACAAACCAGTAGTTTGGTGGAGATATGTCGATGATGTTTTTGCAATTTGGCCTCATGATATGGATGAGGTGGACAAATTTCTTGAACATATTAACAGTAAAGAAACCTCCATCAAATTCACATTAGAAACAGAGCAAAACAATCAGTTACCCTTTCTTGATACATTAATCACACGCACAATAAATACTTTTGAAACATCAGTATACCGTAAGAAAACCAATACTAATAGGTACTTACATTTTAATTCTAACCATCACAAAAACATAAAGACAGGCGTTGTAAAAAGTCTTTACGACAGAGCCAAAGTTGTTTGCTCTAATGATACAATTTTCAAAAAAGAGAAAGAATTTATTATTAATGTTTTACAAGATAATGGCTATCCAGAGACTCTTGTTCGGAACATTTTCAATACACGAAGCAATGCCACACACATACAAAGGAATGACACTCAAAAATATAATACTCTTACTATACCATATATTCCAGGCATATCTGACAAAATTAGACGAATTGGAAATAGATTCAATGTTAGGACGGTATTCAAAACGATGAATACTTTACGGTCAGTTCTTACAAAAACTAAACCGTTCAACGAAGAACAACATTCAAGGAATTGTATATATAGTATTCCCTGTGAATGCGGGAAATATTATATCGGTGAAACATCCAGGCCTTTAGCAGTAAGAGTTAAAGAACATAAAAATATGTTGAAAACGTATCAATTCAATAAGTCTAAGCTGGCAGAACATGCTTGGGATGAAAACCATAAAATACAATGGGACAACACAAAGATCTTGTCTAAAGAATCGATGTCAACTAGGCGAAAAATTAAGGAAACGGCATACATTTTACTTAACGAAGAAAAATGCGTGTCGTCTTTCTCAATATTTTTAGACAATAGTTGGCTATCGATTCTGAAAGATGAGATCAAGTAGGTACAGATATCAACAAACGTCAATGTCAGAAAATTCATTGGAGGTTGGTCGTTTTTTCTTCCAGTGAAAAAAAGATAAGTTCTTGTTGGTTTTAATTGTTATTCGTTGATAAAGAGGGCAGATTGTCCCTCGAAACGTTCGTTGTTAATATTTTCGTTATTTAATATTTTAATTTGCAGAGTGGCGAAATACCCATATAAGAAATATGAAGTCGGATTTTGTCATAATAACGGTTTTTTGTGTTTTGTCTGCAGAAGTTATTATAAGGTTTTTATTGTTGTTTAAAAATTTTTTGGTTTCTATTATATTTTTAGTGAGTGTTTTGTTGTATTGTAGTTGAGTGAAAGTAAGATTTTGTTGATTATTTTTATTGTTTTTAAAATTAGTTAAAATATTGCAAATATTAGCGCGAATAGAAATAGCTGATAATTTTTACTATAGCGGGTTCACCTACAAGCTTAAGCTGAAAAAAACTTCAGGTGATTTTAAAAATTATGAATTGAAACAAATTAAATTAATGATGTCTCAATATTTTTACCCCGGAAAAATTTAAAAAGAATTCCTTAAAACTAATTGAAGAGTGTAATTACCAACGTGAGTAAGTGCCCAAATCATACGTTCGAGATAATTAAGAAAAACCGTATAAAACTACGACCACCACTAAAAGTCGGCCTTTTAACACTAGCTTGTTTCACTAAAAGTAACGTTTTATAATTTAGCGTGTTTAAAGGGATCAGCTGTTTACTTTTAGCGCATGTGTGGTATAAAGTGAAGTGAGGTTATAAACCACAATTTCGAACTGGAAGTGAAATTGTAAAGTTATTCTAGTTACTTCTTGGATTAGAGGTAAAGTGTTTTTTAAACAATTAAAGCGTTATGTAATGAATACAATCAGATGCGTAGTATTAATAATTACCTTTGATAACTGACTTTGACAGTACTGGCTATACAAACATTCACCTGCGCGTCAAGGCCTACTGTTTATTATGACATAAATTATAACTGTCGTAGATGCAAACATTTGTTAAATCGACATTTATGGATTAATAACAGTAAATTTAAGGTCGTAGAAAAAATATTGTATTGAACTCGTGCTAAAAGTGGTTTATGCACGAGACAATTTTCATGTCTCGTGCATAAACCTCAACTTTTAGCACTTGTTGCATAAATAGCTATTAAATACTATTATTTATTTATTCAGTAAGGCTTAACGCATAACGCAAAACATAATTGGTATAATAAATCACAACATTTCTAAAAAATAAACTTGTGAAAACTAAAAAAAGGCCATAATTTTGGAAAGTAGTAAGTATCACATCACTTAATCGGGTTGGGAACTCGTTCCTGGTTGGTTGCTTGGGTGGTTGGTTTCTTCCAAATGAACCACTGCCACTTTTATACATTTTGGGACTATTATCTTCCATATCTTTCACTTAAAAACGCAACATAAACGCAGAAAGGTAGGCAACACACTAACTGTCACATATGGTACATACTACCTTTGTATTTCGAATTGCTACGGCACATACGGAAAGCGCCATCTCCGAGGAAGGCCCCAGACCTTATATGTATACATGGCACTTATTCTTTTTAACAGGACATACAGCACGGTATTTACAACCTTTCTATCGAAAAATCTCAATTTCTCAAAAATTGCCATTTACTCCCTTTGGTACTTCCACTCTTCAATTTCTCATTTCTATTTGAGGTTAAAGGTACCAACTCTTAATTGTTTAATCTAGATCCATTTTACATGCGACAGTTTTTTAAGTTATCTTCAAAATAAATGGATAATATGCTTTGAAGTGATTATTTGCTACTCTCATTTAACAAAATACACTAGTTGATATTTAATTCAAAATTCCTTTAAATTTTAACAAAAATGTGAACATCATTTACTTGACGTATGTGCATATTTTGTTAAGTTATTGTTTTCTTTGTTGTTTCGTGTTGCATCTGTCAGCTTATGTCAAACGCATGAATATGTTGTTATGCTTCAGTTGGTTAATGTTAGTTTTGGAGTATTTTTTCAATTTAACACATTTATTTATTACTAATACATGTTGTTTATGTTTATTAACATCTTGAATTCGTTGTTTTTTATGTTTTAATGTTACTGCATTATTATATAGAACTAATAATTTACTGCTAGTGTTTCAAACTGTTTCAAAATTATGAAAATATTAAGTAAGTGTCCCATTTTTTTTTGTATTTTACTGTATTTCACACCTATTAACCCCTGTTAATTCAATTTGACTCGAAAACGAACGGATAATACTGGGAATAATGATTGTTTTATTATCATTTAACATTTTAAGTTTTTTAATGGGAAAAATTATTATGTTAGGAGCAGATATGTTTATTTTACTGCAACTATATGAAATCAGTTTTCAGTTTGCAAAAGAGGGATAGCAACGAATTAATTCGTTAAGATGATCTCTTCTTTTCCAGTTATTACCTGCATTTTTTGATATATGCATCGTCTAGACCAGTGATTTCCAAAGTGGGCGCTATGGCCCCTTGGGGGGAGCTGGAACGATCCAGTGGGGCAATAGTAGCCTCGGGTGCATTTGGGGGGCGGTGAATAAAAATAAGGGGGCGGTGAAAGCTTAAAGAAGGAAGAGAAGATAAGAGGATTTATAAAAACCATTCGTACATATTTCATCTGTTGTGTAACACAGTGTATCATTATTTTCCAAATAAACACACAAAATGCAAGTTACAGAATATGTATTTATTCCATCAAGACTATTTACCATTATTAAATGTTCTTATTCTTCTTCATACCATTTATTACTTTATTTATCCAGTCTGTTTATTCTCCGTTTCTTTAATTTTACTTTATCACACCCTTTAATACACCATCCAGAAAGTAAATACCATTATAATAAAGGGCTTTTATTATTCAAATTTGCTTTTACGCAAAATACAGGTTACAAATTCAGAAAAATTTTGTTTATTTTAAAAATATCGTTTTCTCTAGCAATAATAATTTATACAAAAATTTTATATGGTATATTTTATTATAACATTTCATAATTGACTTTTTCAGATAATCATTTGAGTTTGGCTTTCACTTTAGTTATTCCGATTGGCCGTTGATACATCCAAATTAAAATCTAAGCTCTGATGTTACCAAACAACTATCCCAACTAAATCAACTTATATGCTCGAACCTTTTTAATAAACTATTCGCAATTTAACAGTAAAACTGTATCTAATGTATCATTCATTAAACAATTCTCAAATATTTATCTTGTACTTTTAATGTATAAATCCTTCCTTATACTTTTTAATTGCTAATTAATTTATTCTTTCAAAATAATTTCATACCTAGAAATACTCTTATAGGTAATTATCAGTCTCAAGAAGCGACCACTACAATATCTTTCTGTTTATTCGCTTAAAGAATGTAGATTTCCAGGAGGCGCCGAGTAATTTTTTTTTCTAAAAAGGGGGCGATAGGCCAAATAAGTTTGGGAACCACTGGTCTAGACTATTTCTGTCTAGTTCTAGCTTCCAGTATTCACTTCACACCAGCCGTTTATTTAAAGTCATGTGCCCATATCATTAGGTAGCGTCATATATATAATACACATATATTGCTAGTAGGACCTGGAAACGTCAGAAAACATTACGGCGCCGACATAGTCTCACTTAGAGTATAACGCGTCTCGTGCGCATGCGTGAGAATTCGAACTCCGCCTTTAGAAGCGAATTTTAAACTTGACCACTTCCCCATTGGCCGGACGACGCCGCCGCGCTTGCACACAGCTCACCATTATACATTGAAGAGTTGGTTGTCTGTCTCACTTCATCGGTGAGTTTCCCACTCATAGCCGCTAGCAATATAGTAAGTATTAGATATATGGGTAGCGTCCTCTAAGTCTGGTATTTCCTTATGCCATTTCGCATATGTACCTATCTCTAACCACGTGTCGGACAAATTTTCATTTAATTCTTCTAACTTTTTCTGTAACATTTATTGATTTTGTTCTTTCTTATATATACATATTTTGGTCGAAAATGTGAGCATAGGCAATCCAATGAGGTAGAATACAGTTTATGGACTTTGTATGAGTTAGACAAAAATAGACTAAGAATTAGAAAAGTGCCCCAATAATGTGTTGGTTAAAAGTGGCTAAGTTGGTTTTCGAATAAAAAATCTGATGTGATACACTCACACAACTTCCTTTTACACTGATCTTATAATTAGCCAAAAATTTGATTTTTAATTTTTAAGCATTTGTCATAATTTTCAAAAATTATAAATTCTACAAAAACGGTACAAAATAGAGCGTTAGTTGAAGAGACAAACTTTCTCTAGAGTTTTAAGCTGAATTCAAAAATGTAATAATATACCGGTTGTTCTATTTAAAATAGGAGTTAATAAGAAAAATAAACAAAAAACAAAAGAAACCCATTTTAGATGGTTTTTTGTTTCTAGAAAAGCTGAATTCTAGGATACTAGGTTTTAAGTCATATATGTCTACTTCTGTTTAACTCATGCAGAGCTCATAAACTGTATTCTAGCTCATTTGACTGTCTATGTTCACCTTATCCACCACTACTCTGTTCGTTGACTGAAAGTATTTTAAAATGTTGCTCTGTGCAGTGGATAACGCTGCATTTGCATGGCTATGATATCCACCATACATTAAATAAAGTCTTTTTATTTGAAATCGGCATTAAAGTACCCCGAAATCGTCATTAAAATACGATAAATCGGCATTAAAGTAATCCATTGTTTTACGACTTTTTTGTAGGTGGCGAGGCGACTGATAAACGTCAACCGACATTAACATAACCTAGAAAAGTTGGTTAAAATGTTGTAATTTTACGATTTCTCGATTTCAAATAAAACATAATGTACTCCTCGGCACTGAAGTTTATTTTATGCCACGTGTGCTTTATTTACCTTGGCCCTACGGGTCTCGGCAACTAAAACCACATTCATGATAAAAAGCTAAACTTCAGTGCCTTGGTGTACAAACTACTATTTTATAAAATGAGACATTTGGTAGTTCCGTCATTGTGTTTATTATTTTATACTTATATGACCTCCCGTTGCTCAGTTTGCAACAAGAGAATTCTTACCTTTCTTCCAGTCAAGATTACGGATACCCAATGCAATAAAGCTTCGTAAGTTGATTGTATCTTGAAACACTAAAAAGATATGCTCCGAGCTTATACTAAAATAAACGCCAAACTGCTCACAATTAGTGTTAACACAAGTATATATTGGCCTTCAAATACACACACACAATTATAAGAAATAAATAGAATTAAACCCTAAAATTTCTAATCAAATCGGTATTAACTAATAATATAAAAGCTACGTACGTTTGCTAAGTGCTACCAACATTTACCAATCAAACAAAAGTGGAATAAATATAACTGGCATACGTGTACGTCTAAACAATTTAAAAGAAACCAAAATAACTGTTTTTTCTACGCGGACATTCAACTACATGGAAGTGTTCTTACACGCAGTATTTCATCAAGTCGAGCAAGGTAATTCGATACCTACTCAAGCGGCGAGATCAGGCTTAATATTGTAACTCACAACGATGATTGTAGGCTGGGGCCAAGAATGTCTCCTGGTCTGGTACGCTTGATGATACAATGTGTTGCAATTCACCAATTTCACAGTATTCGAACGGTAAAATTGCCAACCTTTAATAGTTGCATACAGGTACGCAGATTCACGTCTTTGCACTTGAACTCCTGAACTGAAGCGACCCACTGAAGATGCAGCCGGCTTGTATTCTCAACTGATTGTTATTATCAAAATCTGACTGGAAACAATTTCTAGAAGCCGAGACATGATTTCAACGCTTCTCACTAACATTTACTTTCTTGAGTGTGGTCCAACTCGCTTGAGCAAAATATCCGCACACTGCAAGTGTCCCGGTGCGTGTCCTACTTAATATTTTCTACTCGCTTTTTCAAACTGTTTCCGGCGTCGTTTGCAGAAAATGGATACAAAAAAACGCGGTTTACAGATGAAGGAAACTCACGCACACCGGCGGCAGTTCAAACGTAATTAAATTTATTTTCAAGTAATTATTACAATACACAAACATACAAATTGACTGTATATTCAAAGACCATTAATTACTATTACTAAGCTTAGGTATAGCAGAGTCAGATCCTGTTTTAGCATCATTTACATTTTACGATTTAAGTCATACTGTTGGTTTTTACAACTATCACAATTAACTGTAAATTGCCTTAGTGTCATAATGGAGCAGTACCGCCAATAAATATACCTTTCAGATAAATATTTGGTATCTGCGAAATATGAATGTTGGGTTGTAGTGGCTCACCCTGTATACGTTAATATCTTGCGTCTTCATCTATTTTTTTCTAACTTGGTTGGTCTGTTCATAAAGTTCGTCTACTTCTTCTCTAAGAGTATGAGCTACAGGAGCATATAGTTGTACTACAGTTAAATCGTACAAATTACACTTGTATAAGCATGACTCAATCTGATTGGTTTGTGTCACAACAAAATTTAATATTTATGTTAGTAGCAATAAGTATTTATTAAAATTCTAAAATTTATTTTGTTACAGCTGAGGCAAATCGTAACCATGAATCCAGAAACAGGCAGCACAACAACTGGACGCACAAACGGAGGCACCATGTTGAGAATGCTTGGGGCAGCCCAGAAGCGTGAAGTCAAGGCAACGCAGAACTTGTCAATTATAGTCCTCTTTTTCATGATTTGTTGGATTCCTTTATACACCATTAACTTCATACTCGCCTTCTGCTCAGACTGCTTCGAGGTCAATTCGACGTTTATGCTCTTTTGCATAATTCTCTCCCACCTAAACTCGGCAGGAAACCCTTTGTTGTACGCCTACCATTTAAGAGATTTCCGAGCAGCGCTTAAGTTCTTTCTGTATAATCTCTTCGGTTTAGTGGATCCATCGGCGCCAACTCCTGGACTTAATGGGAGACCTTCGCTGGCATCAAACGTAGGATCTCAGAACCATTGCACGCATCACCGACTGCAATCGTTAAGAGAAAGTCGCAGCGCCTTGGCACTTTCGCAGCAATCCAGATTTCTCAGCGAATCCCAGATGTCCCTAAGTAACAGGCTTAGCAACAAGTCTTCTAGTCTCCCGAACCCGCACAAGATTTCTTCCATTGTTACTCAAACTGCTACCCTTGCTGCAGCTCCTACTGGCGACACGGCTCGGGAAATCTGGAGGATTTCCGAGGTTCCATCCGTGTCAGTTTCCGACGAACATTCCAGGGATAGAGACACCCCTTACCACGAGTGTAACATGAACAAACATAGGACTATTCTAAAAAGGAGCGCGAGTGAAAGTAGTGGTAGAATTAATAATGGTTACATAGAGGGACCTCTAGAACTGGACGAAGGAGATGACGATGTGTTCTTCGACGACTTCGTCCCTATTACAGACCTTTCAAATGACATAGGACTACCTAACAGCTCAAGTGATAGTATTAATACAAACAGTGAGCATGCGGGCTTAACCACCTCCATTAATAAGTTGCGAACTAAATCTTTATCTTCTTCGTCTCCACAACTGACCCGTGGCCTGTTTGTGATCGAAGCAGAGATCAACAGAGAAACTGGCTGTAAGAGGTTTGCAAGAAGTGGCAGTGTGGTAGAGCACAATGAGAAAAAGACCAGCAAGACCTTTTCCTTCTCTGGCGATTTTCTTCACAGCCCGGTGAGGTCGTTAAAATTAAGTCCGCTTAAAGCTGTTGGTGAGTTCTTGTTGCACCACAAGACTAAACGAGCCAAAAGTACCACTAAGTTGAATTTAAGCGATGATGGCAGTGCTATTTCTGAACAATATTCACGGAAAGAGAATAGTATCGGTGTCAATTAACATATCTGAACACGAATGGCTAAATGACTGCTTTAGTATAATTAGACAGTGAAGTGTCGAAGTCTATTTTCAGCACTCAATCGAATGGACTCATTTCTCTGATTTCCCAAGAGTACCGGCACATATTCAGACTGATTTCTGTAATTGTTACTAACATGTGCTTTTGTTAGTCGTGTAATGCAAAGGTGGTTTTTGATAGAGCTACCTTCAGATAAACGATATGAGTGAAAGTTTCTGGTTGTCGAATCCAAAATAGCTTTGAAAGCTATCATATTTAATTATGAAAGCACTTTCTAACCTCTTTGTTTGTATTCCAATGCCAAATGAGATAGCTGTGAAAAACTTTGCTAGCTTACTGTTTTGTTATGGAAAAATTGCTACAAATACACAGTGTTATATTTTGTACAGTAATTATAGTTTATTAAATTATACATTAGTTAAATGTGTAAGTACGGGTATTCTTCATTAAATTGATATTCATTTTGACTAACAACATAAAATTTACTACGCTTGTGTACCATTGTTAATATAATGAACTTGTAAATACACGTTATTTGTAAAATATGAAATGAAATCGAATATTTTACTACTTGTATTTCACGTCAGTGTTTCATCCGTTATATGTATGTCTTCGATCAGATATGATTAAACAATGCTCTATTTTATGATGGTTGTTTTATTTCAAATTTAAAACTTTGCATTAATATAATATATGTATGGCACAATTATAAACGCATTAGTAAAGAGCTAATGTTCTGCGACATATTGTTTAAAAAACTTCATGTTATCCCTATATAATATCTAAAAAATCTCGGCTTTCTTCTTCTTTGTGCTGTTACACAAGTTGTTCTTCTCTTTTTCCATTAACACTAGAACCGTCTACGTTTTGGCCTGCAACCCCACGTCGATCTATCCTAGTTTATCCTGGCTTTACACCTTCCTATTCTTTATTACCAGGGTTGTCAAGACATTATCTATCCGCCTCTTTCTTGAGTGACCTTTCTTCTTTCTTTCTGTTGGTTTCCATTGAGTGATGCTATTCATAGTTCTTCCATTATTAGTCAGGAATCAGGAACCATAAATTCGATCATAGGGTGTGCACTCAAAGATATAGTTAAAAACATTACACTATCTTGAATGATCTTGCGGATCTAAATGTTCGATTTTTTTGTATTACTGAAAATCGATAAATTTTATGCGTGGATCGCATTTATTTTTAAATATTTTTCAATGATTTTTAAACTACAGACAAACTTATTTTTTCTAGATTCAGATGAAGTCCAATTATTTTCGAAATTATTTTTATTAAATGCTTCAGAAATTGTTTAAACAAAGCGTACCCGAAGAGCGCAGTATAAATTTCAGCATCGAGGTATTTTGAAAACTATTGCACATAAATGCATACCTTTAGCGTATTAAACGTGTAGAAAAGAATGATACAAATTTTTGTGAAAAAAATAGCTGTATTGACTTTTGTAGTAAAAAATTCGATTTTCCGCTGCGAGTTTTGAGTTATATGCACATCGCCGATCACTGACATGCATCACGTAGCCCAAGATATCAACAGATGACGTCGAAAGTAATTAGAACAAAACTAAACTTTGGGCGGTTATTAGACCACCGCAAGAGATACATTTTCCCAAAACTTCCCGCCCTTCCCATATGTGGTTCCTTTTCAGTGCCCTATCGAACTTGACATTGCTGACTTTTAAACACTGCTTTATGCCTCTGTAGTCAACCGTCATAATGATGTATTTTTTTTGGTTTTATCCTAAAAGAATGTGCAAGAAAAATATTTTTGTTTACGTTTACGTTAATGTTCACAGATTTTTCTTAATTTTAATGAAATCGAAAAAGGTCTTTATTTTAATTTTAAAATTCAATGTTTTGTTTTATTCATATAGCTCGTCTAAAAAGAACAAAAGAAGTTGTAATACTTAAAGTTTTAATTATTTACATTGTGTAGAGTCAACATCTACAACTAATACAGAGTAACTCGCCGAAAGGAGTTTTACTTTCTTCTAGAAACACAGGTGAGTTGTAACATAACAACTTATTGCAGTGCTTTCACATTACGGCAATTCAAGCCAGCCGTATTGCATCCATGGTTATTTCCGCATACTGACTTACAGCTGCAGGATACGAAGCGTCAGAGTTCATGCGCAGCAAAAGGAATTAAACTAGCAGTAGGTCTCAGTGATTTCTTCTTTCGTCCATTCTTTTCTCCTTATCCCTATCTTCCATCGTCATTCACTTGCTAAATGTTTATTTTTTAGCGACGCTTGAACTCGATGTAGATGATACGTGTATGATGTGAGTTTCGTAAAAGTGTTATATTATGCTGACCTAGGTTGAAGTTGTGAAACCGATGTAGCGAGCTTCGTTTAATTGCTTTGATTTTTTCCAATCCATTAAACTCAAGTCCATTGAGTTGATAAAACCCGAAACTAAGAGTCAAGCAAATATTTTTGGTCAAGCAGGAATTCCTCGATAAGAACTGTTTACCAGTGGGGAAAACTGTATGCTTTCTTGTATAGGATGAGTAAATACTCAAATTTGAACAAAGCTCGCTTCTTTTGCTGACAACCCTAACTAAAGAGTCAGCATTCAAATAAAATGTTGACTTGGCGAAGCTTCTTCACATCAAATGCTTTTCAGCAACATAGCCTGAGACGTCGCCGTGGCCAAAAAATAAACTTCTCACAATTAAATAAAAATTGAAGATAGGATACGTAGAGAGAAATGATCAAAAGAAGAAATCATTGAGACCCATTGCTAGTTCAATGTCTTTTGCCCCGTATGAACTTCTACGCCTCGTATCCTGGCAGCTTTAAGTCAGGATGTGAAAATAATTGTGGATGCAACAAAGCGGGCTTGCATTGATCCGAAATGTGTGAGCACTGCAATAGGTTGCCATGCCACAACACAGCTGTCTTTCTAGAAGCAAACTATTCTCCATTTGGCGAGTGACTCTGTATTTTTTGTAGATTTCGACTGCATATTCTGTAAAGAATTAAAACTGTATTGTACTATAGCTAAAAAAGCTAGAAGGGTAAAATAAAACTTTGAATTTTATTTTCCGATTTCATTACAATTAAAAAAAAAGCTGTAAACATTAGCTCAAACTATTGCGCTACCTGGTGCAAATTAGCGATCGGTGAGGCGCAACAGGGGTGTAGCTCAAAATAAATCGTATTTTGTGCAACAAAAAGCAATACAGGTAGTTCTTTTACTAAAAATTCCTTCTTTCTTTTCTGTACATTTCATACACTGGAAGTATGCAATTTTGTGGAATAGTTTTAATAATACCTCGATGATGCAATTTATACCGCGCATTCCCGGTGCGCTTTCTTTAAACAATTTCTGTAGCATTTGTTAAAAATAATTTCGAGATGAATTTGGCATAATCTGAATCTAGGAAGAATAAGTTTCCCACTAGATTTAAAATAATTTAGACATTTTAAAAATAAGCTTGTAAATGCGATATACACATAAAGCTAATCAATTTTCAGTAATAAAAAAATCGGAAATTTTTTTTGCAGTTTTTTTCTAATCTCGAACAGAATGAATCCCTCCTTATTTAATCCATTTCCTCCTACTGGTTGCGTCTGGTAACCACCAATTTAAAATTTAGTCGACTGTTTCCTACTGGTATTTCGGCGTAGGCACGTTAAATAAATGCAAGGCCAACTAAATCTATAGAAACAAAGTCCCTATAACACCATCTCATTCAGGATTTTTACTGTCTAACTCAATATACTATTAGTAACGTTCTCTAGTTTTGAAATTACTAACCTTCAAAACGCCAGAAATATCAAGAAATTTTTTGACATATTCTTGAACTGTAGAATGACAACGGTTAGTGACAATATTGAAATTAAATTAGTAGAATTGGCTTGCAAACGTTACAGGACTGTTACTTTTATGTAATTGGGCATATTATAATTCAGGTGGTATATTTAATAATAAATATTATCAAATTTTACAAGTTTGATTTTCATATATAATGCAACTAGTGGCTTCTTGTTTATCAAATAACTATTTCTGTTTACAGGAGATATATTGCTATATATCGAGTGAAAACGGAAATGATTTGATAATCAAGAAGACACGAGTTCAATTCGGCTAGATTATATCACGAGTTAGTAAACAACGTTTGAACAGTTGTTTTTTTAAGTTAAAAGTACAGTTAGTGTCGTTGCTATGACGATTGTACTTTTAGCAAATAAAGTGATTTGTGTGAAGGTTTTATCGGTTATTAGTCAAGAAGGTATATGATTCTCACCGTTGCTATGTATTGTAATGGTCTTTAGTATAAGGGTTTAATATCAGATTAAAAAGGATAAACGAGTACAGTATTAAATTACAAAGATGAATTTATGTATTAGAAGGATATCAAAATTATTAAAATGTATTTGGTAAAGAAATGAAATAGAATTTAAAATTCAATTGAGTGATGAAGATTCTGACATAATTTTTAATTATTATCTGAAATGAAGTGGAGTATTAATTGCAAATAGTTTCTATAGAGTATTGGACTATAAAATAGTCCAAACTAAATTACCAAGAAGATAAAAATATTTATGAGTATGTAAAAATAATTTGGTACAAAAACATGTAATACCTGTAAGCGGCTAAAATTACTAAAATAAACCCTTCATGAAAGTTATAATCTGTTTGAAATATAAAAGGGTTATGAATTAAACTAAAATTGGCGAGAAGAAAATAAAAAGTAAATTTTAAAAGATTTAAAAATGTGACGATGATAAGAAGGAAGAAAATGAATGTGGTGAAAATGCCCGAAGTAATACAGTTATAATCTACAAAAGCAATTTCTGGAATTGGATGCCAAACTGAGTTTATTGTCAAATTACATTACTTCATATGAATTGGATAACAGGGAACGGTTTTACTGGAAGTGGTTTACATCAAAATTGTTAGCAGGGTGAGCGTTTTATGGGGTGGATAGAAGGTTTCCATCGAATGGAGTTCTAATTCGACAAGCTTGTCATTGAAGTGACATCTTGTAACTTGCATCTCTTCGAGGTTCGTGACACTGGATCGTCGGTGGCTTGAAAATTTTAAAATATTTCTGCTCCTAAAAATGACGTTTCATTATTATTTAACTAGTGAATCACCAGAGTTACGGTTCCGTTCGCAAATTTAGTAGATATTTATTAATATAAATTTAAAAAAATATGCACCGACCGGGAATCGTACCCGGGCCGCCCGCGTGGAAGGCGAACATTCTACCACCGAGCCACGGGACTTTGTTGACTGTCGCGCTGCTGTAGTGCTATATAATAAATCACGTAAACTACGCTTAGTTTTGCTAATTACACAATCTAATTAAAACCTTTTCTGAAAATATAAACCGGCCTACGATCTAAGTCTAACAATTAGCGATATTTTAAGCCATCATACAACTTAATCGGTCCAGTATCGTCGTGTTTCATCCGTTATATGTATGTCTTCGATCAGATATGATTAAACAATGCTCTATTTTATGATGGTTGTTTTATTTCAAATTTAAAACTTTGCATTAATATAATATATGTATGGCACAATTATAAACGCATTAGTAAAGAGCTAATGTTCTGCGACATATTGTTTAAAAAACTTCATGTTATCCCTATATAATATCTAAAAAATCTCGGCTTTCTTCTTCTTTGTGCTGTTACACAAGTTGTTCTTCTCTTTTTCCATTAACACTAGAACCGTCTACGTTTTGGCCTGCAACCCCACGTCGATCTATCCTAGTTTATCCTGGCTTTACACCTTCCTATTCTTTATTACCAGGGTTGTCAAGACATTATCTATCCGCCTCTTTCTTGAGTGACCTTTCTTCTTTCTTTCTGTTGGTTTCCATTGAGTGATGCTATTCATAGTTCTTCCATTATTAGTCAGGAATCAGGAACCATAAATTCGATCATAGGGTGTGCACTCAAAGATATAGTTAAAAACATTACACTATCTTGAATGATCTTGCGGATCTAAATGTTCGATTTTTTTGTATTACTGAAAATCGATAAATTTTATGCGTGGATCGCATTTATTTTTAAATATTTTTCAATGATTTTTAAACTACAGACAAACTTATTTTTTCTAGATTCAGATGAAGTCCAATTATTTTCGAAATTATTTTTATTAAATGCTTCAGAAATTGTTTAAACAAAGCGTACCCGAAGAGCGCAGTATAAATTTCAGCATCGAGGTATTTTGAAAACTATTGCACATAAATGCATACCTTTAGCGTATTAAACGTGTAGAAAAGAATGATACAAATTTTTGTGAAAAAAATAGCTGTATTGACTTTTGTAGTAAAAAATTCGATTTTCCGCTGCGAGTTTTGAGTTATATGCACATCGCCGATCACTGACATGCATCACGTAGCCCAAGATATCAACAGATGACGTCGAAAGTAATTAGAACAAAACTAAACTTTGGGCGGTTATTAGACCACCGCAAGAGATACATTTTCCCAAAACTTCCCGCCCTTCCCATATGTGGTTCCTTTTCAGTGCCCTATCGAACTTGACATTGCTGACTTTTAAACACTGCTTTATGCCTCTGTAGTCAACCGTCATAATGATGTATTTTTTTTGGTTTTATCCTAAAAGAATGTGCAAGAAAAATATTTTTGTTTACGTTTACGTTAATGTTCACAGATTTTTCTTAATTTTAATGAAATCGAAAAAGGTCTTTATTTTAATTTTAAAATTCAATGTTTTGTTTTATTCATATAGCTCGTCTAAAAAGAACAAAAGAAGTTGTAATACTTAAAGTTTTAATTATTTACATTGTGTAGAGTCAACATCTACAACTAATACAGAGTAACTCGCCGAAAGGAGTTTTACTTTCTTCTAGAAACACAGGTGAGTTGTAACATAACAACTTATTGCAGTGCTTTCACATTACGGCAATTCAAGCCAGCCGTATTGCATCCATGGTTATTTCCGCATACTGACTTACAGCTGCAGGATACGAAGCGTCAGAGTTCATGCGCAGCAAAAGGAATTAAACTAGCAGTAGGTCTCAGTGATTTCTTCTTTCGTCCATTCTTTTCTCCTTATCCCTATCTTCCATCGTCATTCACTTGCTAAATGTTTATTTTTTAGCGACGCTTGAACTCGATGTAGATGATACGTGTATGATGTGAGTTTCGTAAAAGTGTTATATTATGCTGACCTAGGTTGAAGTTGTGAAACCGATGTAGCGAGCTTCGTTTAATTGCTTTGATTTTTTCCAATCCATTAAACTCAAGTCCATTGAGTTGATAAAACCCGAAACTAAGAGTCAAGCAAATATTTTTGGTCAAGCAGGAATTCCTCGATAAGAACTGTTTACCAGTGGGGAAAACTGTATGCTTTCTTGTATAGGATGAGTAAATACTCAAATTTGAACAAAGCTCGCTTCTTTTGCTGACAACCCTAACTAAAGAGTCAGCATTCAAATAAAATGTTGACTTGGCGAAGCTTCTTCACATCAAATGCTTTTCAGCAACATAGCCTGAGACGTCGCCGTGGCCAAAAAATAAACTTCTCACAATTAAATAAAAATTGAAGATAGGATACGTAGAGAGAAATGATCAAAAGAAGAAATCATTGAGACCCATTGCTAGTTCAATGTCTTTTGCCCCGTATGAACTTCTACGCCTCGTATCCTGGCAGCTTTAAGTCAGGATGTGAAAATAATTGTGGATGCAACAAAGCGGGCTTGCATTGATCCGAAATGTGTGAGCACTGCAATAGGTTGCCATGCCACAACACAGCTGTCTTTCTAGAAGCAAACTATTCTCCATTTGGCGAGTGACTCTGTATTTTTTGTAGATTTCGACTGCATATTCTGTAAAGAATTAAAACTGTATTGTACTATAGCTAAAAAAGCTAGAAGGGTAAAATAAAACTTTGAATTTTATTTTCCGATTTCATTACAATTAAAAAAAAAGCTGTAAACATTAGCTCAAACTATTGCGCTACCTGGTGCAAATTAGCGATCGGTGAGGCGCAACAGGGGTGTAGCTCAAAATAAATCGTATTTTGTGCAACAAAAAGCAATACAGGTAGTTCTTTTACTAAAAATTCCTTCTTTCTTTTCTGTACATTTCATACACTGGAAGTATGCAATTTTGTGGAATAGTTTTAATAATACCTCGATGATGCAATTTATACCGCGCATTCCCGGTGCGCTTTCTTTAAACAATTTCTGTAGCATTTGTTAAAAATAATTTCGAGATGAATTTGGCATAATCTGAATCTAGGAAGAATAAGTTTCCCACTAGATTTAAAATAATTTAGACATTTTAAAAATAAGCTTGTAAATGCGATATACACATAAAGCTAATCAATTTTCAGTAATAAAAAAATCGGAAATTTTTTTTGCAGTTTTTTTCTAATCTCGAACAGAATGAATCCCTCCTTATTTAATCCATTTCCTCCTACTGGTTGCGTCTGGTAACCACCAATTTAAAATTTAGTCGACTGTTTCCTACTGGTATTTCGGCGTAGGCACGTTAAATAAATGCAAGGCCAACTAAATCTATAGAAACAAAGTCCCTATAACACCATCTCATTCAGGATTTTTACTGTCTAACTCAATATACTATTAGTAACGTTCTCTAGTTTTGAAATTACTAACCTTCAAAACGCCAGAAATATCAAGAAATTTTTTGACATATTCTTGAACTGTAGAATGACAACGGTTAGTGACAATATTGAAATTAAATTAGTAGAATTGGCTTGCAAACGTTACAGGACTGTTACTTTTATGTAATTGGGCATATTATAATTCAGGTGGTATATTTAATAATAAATATTATCAAATTTTACAAGTTTGATTTTCATATATAATGCAACTAGTGGCTTCTTGTTTATCAAATAACTATTTCTGTTTACAGGAGATATATTGCTATATATCGAGTGAAAACGGAAATGATTTGATAATCAAGAAGACACGAGTTCAATTCGGCTAGATTATATCACGAGTTAGTAAACAACGTTTGAACAGTTGTTTTTTTAAGTTAAAAGTACAGTTAGTGTCGTTGCTATGACGATTGTACTTTTAGCAAATAAAGTGATTTGTGTGAAGGTTTTATCGGTTATTAGTCAAGAAGGTATATGATTCTCACCGTTGCTATGTATTGTAATGGTCTTTAGTATAAGGGTTTAATATCAGATTAAAAAGGATAAACGAGTACAGTATTAAATTACAAAGATGAATTTATGTATTAGAAGGATATCAAAATTATTAAAATGTATTTGGTAAAGAAATGAAATAGAATTTAAAATTCAATTGAGTGATGAAGATTCTGACATAATTTTTAATTATTATCTGAAATGAAGTGGAGTATTAATTGCAAATAGTTTCTATAGAGTATTGGACTATAAAATAGTCCAAACTAAATTACCAAGAAGATAAAAATATTTATGAGTATGTAAAAATAATTTGGTACAAAAACATGTAATACCTGTAAGCGGCTAAAATTACTAAAATAAACCCTTCATGAAAGTTATAATCTGTTTGAAATATAAAAGGGTTATGAATTAAACTAAAATTGGCGAGAAGAAAATAAAAAGTAAATTTTAAAAGATTTAAAAATGTGACGATGATAAGAAGGAAGAAAATGAATGTGGTGAAAATGCCCGAAGTAATACAGTTATAATCTACAAAAGCAATTTCTGGAATTGGATGCCAAACTGAGTTTATTGTCAAATTACATTACTTCATATGAATTGGATAACAGGGAACGGTTTTACTGGAAGTGGTTTACATCAAAATTGTTAGCAGGGTGAGCGTTTTATGGGGTGGATAGAAGGTTTCCATCGAATGGAGTTCTAATTCGACAAGCTTGTCATTGAAGTGACATCTTGTAACTTGCATCTCTTCGAGGTTCGTGACACTGGATCGTCGGTGGCTTGAAAATTTTAAAATATTTCTGCTCCTAAAAATGACGTTTCATTATTATTTAACTAGTGAATCACCAGAGTTACGGTTCCGTTCGCAAATTTAGTAGATATTTATTAATATAAATTTAAAAAAATATGCACCGACCGGGAATCGTACCCGGGCCGCCCGCGTGGAAGGCGAACATTCTACCACCGAGCCACGGGACTTTGTTGACTGTCGCGCTGCTGTAGTGCTATATAATAAATCACGTAAACTACGCTTAGTTTTGCTAATTACACAATCTAATTAAAACCTTTTCTGAAAATATAAACCGGCCTACGATCTAAGTCTAACAATTAGCGATATTTTAAGCCATCATACAACTTAATCGGTCCAGTATCGTCGGAGAAGCTAGCGAACAAAGATACAAAGAGACCAACGATTTTATGTAGTGGATTCCAGCTGACACAAGTAAAGACGTGACTTTTCATTCGACAGCCTGCTGAGGAACAGTTTTTTTTTATCTCTCGATACATTACTACATGCTTTAGAGTTCCAGCGGCCTTTTCAGCTTGTCGTTGATTGTTGGGTCTGGATCCCGTCGAAGACGGTCCCTGGTTTGTCGTTGCTGTTAACGGATTTAATATTTGCCTCTTAATTATGTTCACATCTTTCTTTGCTCCTTCCAGTGATGCTTCTTTATTCAGAGCAAATTTTATCTAGTGACTAGCTGTTACCCGCGACTTCGTTCGCGCGAGGTTCGTTATTTGTGTATTAAATAATGACTAATTATTTTCTGCCATCCCATCCCATCCCATCCTATCCCCGTTCCCGTCCCCGTCCCTTTCTCCGTCTCCGTACCGTCCCATTCCATCCCGTCCCGTCCCCTCCCCTTTCATCCCTACCCTTTCCGTCCCGTCCCGTTCAGTCCCGTCCCGCCCCGTCCCTTCCCTTCCCGTCCAGTCCCGTCCCGTCCCGTCCAGTGCAATTCCGTCCCGTCCCGTCCGCCCCCCTTTCATCTCATTCCTTTTCTTCCCTTTACCGTCCCGTCCAGTCCCGTCCCGCTCCATCCCGTCCCTTCCCGTTCCGCCCCGCCCCGTCCCGTCCCGTCCCTTCCCGTCTAGTCCAGTCCAATCCAGTCCAGTCCCGCCCCGTCCCGTTTTGTCCCGTCCCGTCTCGTCCCTTCCCATCCCGTCCAGTCCAGTCCCGTCTCGTCCCGTCCCGTCCCTTCCCTTATGTTCTGTCCACCGTCTTGGATTTAAAAATAAATGCCATTTTCGCAATTAACGTCCCAAAAAACCTCAATAACGACACCCTTATCGTATTTTAGGATTATGGGAACTAATCTTGTTGACTTGCTTTTGATGGGAGAGTTTTCAGAGCATTGGTCAGTCTTAGAATCTATAGAACAGACTATTAGGAATATACGGCCAATTTAGTTAAAACTTAGAATTGCTTGTATGAAAATATACGATATCCCCCACCCAAGAAAAGCGCCCTTCCGTGCTTTCCAAGAATACTTCGACACGTAGCATCACTTAGTTTCGCTAATACGAGTACAATGAAATGTTATGAACCAGTTAGTTATAAAAAAAAAAAAACCAAAAAAATTTTTCTTTGTCGACGACCATACCTCAAAAGTTGATGTTGCTTTCATTTTGGGAAGATGTATCGTATGAAAACGATCCAAGACTTCAGGAAGGTTCCTGGCGACCGGAATCGTGTATAGTATTCCAACCAGAAATTGGAAAGCTATTTAAAATCAGGCCAGCATTGAGAACAGTAGGTCACTTCGTAATTTAATTCATAAAATTACTGTTTGATTGTCATTCAGTAACACTTCGACAGTAACCTAGAAATTTGACAGATGCATTGGAAAGTTTGGAAGACATACACGTTTTCCAACATTTTCTATGCTACTATACGATTTTAAAAACTCAACTAGTACCTACTTAAATCATGCACAATGTTACAATGCCTTAACAAAACAGTTACATGTACAGTTTGCAGATGAACTGTCATTACTTGAAAGCTGATTGGCATTAGAATATTATTTACTGATTGTATGAAACCAACTTAGACATGACTTACACTTTTCATGGTGTACTGGATTTTAAATAGCTTTCCAATTTTTGGTTGGAATACTATACACATACAAACATACATACAGCGCACAGCACATTTAGGCACCCCCCAATACGAGGGAGGGATCTAGTGAGCTGGAGTATTCAACAAAAGATCCGCACAGCCGAAACTTAGATTTGGTATAGTGGGTTCATTAGTCGGTTGGCTCGAATTTTAGAGATATTTGACTCAGAGTGGTTTTCGATATGAGGGAATTTCAATACTTCGTACACTTCGTGTCGAAGTAAATCGGTTGTAACATGTTACAAAATATGCAAAAATACCGCATTTATTACACATGCCTTGTAAAGAGTAATCCAAACCAATCAAAATGTATCCCGCTGTTTGCCCAACGCTTAGTAAACTATATACAGGATCTCTATCAATATATAGGGTCACTAGATTAATAGTCTCCTTATCAATATACGATTAGTAGCGTGCTCTAGTTTTGAAATCATTAACCTTCAAAACTTCAGGAACATAAAAAAATGTTCATTTTTACATTTTTCAGTTACTTAAGTATGAACGAACGCTTATACCGGGTGTCCATTCTCAAAGTCGAACATAGCAATTAACATTAGTGCATTCACTCGTTCTTCATTGAAATAATTCAATTTTTGGTAGATAATTTTAAAAGACGTTGACAGAAAATACCTGATTTACGCCAACTAACTACCAATTTTTTTGACAAATGCTATCGAACTTGAAAAGCAAGGCATGGCATATTTAAAAATTCCCAAGTTTTAAATTAGTATTTTAAAATAAAAATCGCATCTTCAATATTATTATTGGTATCATTTGATGCGTAATAATTTTATCTTTCCATTGATACCATTGCCTTCCCGGTAAGTTGAAATGGCGAGCAGGAATCGGCAAAAACGTTCAATACAATGTTAATCGCCTATGTTCGACTTTGAGAACGGACACCCGGTATAATAAAATTTAAAGAAAGATGTAATATACTTAATATTTACTAAAATATTGGAGTTTGTTAAATTAATTTAAGATATTAAGATGTAATAGATGTAAAAGTTACATTATAAAAAAATCACGGGTTGGATCTTTGTTAACATTAAGTGGATGTGCAGCACCAGAAGTAGCACACAGAATAAATATCAACTGAAAATAAAAGGTTGGTTTTCAGTTTTCAAATGTCCTCATGAAGCTCATATGGAACCAGTATCTCTTCCGCAGTATCTTCACCAGAGCTGGTATTGTTAAATATTATTGCAAAAGTTATGTAACTTACAGTATTACAAGTGGTATTTGCTGGGTGGAAAGATTTAACTATTTTAAAACATAAGATCTACCTCAATACGTATTCTACAGTAATATCAGAAGCATCGTTACTAGAAGGATAACCTAACCTATTTCGCATATTTTTGACAGTAACAATTTTTAGTGACACACAGTTGTACCAAAGGTATCTATCTATACAGTTATAAAGGGTGATTTTAATTTGAATTTTGACATTGACAATTGTATCTAAAGTAAATGGCATGTAACAAATTTGAAATATGTCACTTACACGCCAAAAAATTAAATAATTTGCCTACAGATGCCGCTACTAATCGTTTGACTGTAAGGTCACTAGATCAACACACTCAGTGTATTAATCTAGTGACCTTATATGACTGTTCTGAAATTTAGAGAGAGTGAGGAGTTGAATGAGACGACTTGATAGGGACTTTGTCCCTATAGATTTAGTTGGCCTTGAATGAATGTCTCCTAAAGTGCTATCTATTGGTAGTAAATTGCACCAGATTAAATTTTTAACCTAAACGGTTTTTAAAAGAGTATCACACACTTATTTTTCGATGAAATTCAAATTTTATTTTTTGAATACATAGCTTAGATGTTGCCATGAGAGGACACAAAGCGGAAAATAAAAACAAAAGTGCAAAAAATTATGTCAGTTACGTGGTGTCGGTTTTTGTCCACGCACCCTTGTAGACGGCGCAAGAAGTTATCCATACTGCTTAGAAGCATTGCACTTGGAACCCTTCGAATTTCTCGTGTTATTGTTTCTGAAAAAGCTTTAAGAGTACGTGGTTTGTTGATTTACACTCGTAATTTTAGGTAGCCCCATAGAAAGTAGTCACAAGGTGACAGGTCTGGTGACCTGACAAAAACGGACACAACCTAACTGACATCATTTTTCGTACCTGATTACGTTTGTTCTTATTTTTCCCTTGCTGTCCTCCAATGGCAAGATCTGAGCTATGTACTAAAAAAATAAAATTTGCATTTTATCGAAAAATAAGTGTGTGATACTCTTTTTAAAAATTCTATACCTCTCTGCCCGGCCCTGTACTTGTAGGTGTGTTTATCGAATTTTAAGTGAGTGCAGCAGATGATTATTTATTTAAAATTGTAAAAATATTGGAAAATCAGCAATGGCTGGTAAATAAGGTATCGTAGTAATGGATTATTATAATAGAGTATTAAATGGAATACAGGTTCTTAATAAGTTATCATGTTAGAGTGAGTTGTAAACAAGATGGTTTCATGGGATAACCATCGCTAAGAACAGGTAAAAAGTACCTCCCCAACGATTTTATTAATGATAAAACCCTTGAACTAGGACAGTCCGATTGGAGAATGACGGAGAATAAATTAATATGTCTGAAATGGAAAGACAGAAAACCTGTTTATTTTGTCAGCAACTATCACAATCTCGTAGACATGAGTAGCATTAATCAACGTAAGATAGGTGGCACTTTAGAAACGATTGACTGCCCTAGGTTTGTTGAAAGACTATAATAGACATATGGGCGTCATTGATAAGGCAGACTTGCTAAAGAAATGCCCTGCCATCTATCCAAAAAGTAAGAAATTGTTCCACAGAATAGTGTGGCATTTTTAGACACTGTTATTGTGAACTTCTACATAATATTCCAGAAAAGAAATACTGGAGCATCTTTGGATTTGAACAATTCAGCATTAACGTTGCCGAAGCACTAATTGGAGTAGGACAGTTATTTTTTTATTTTAATTAAATTTGTCCAACAGAAAATCCAATTACAGGACAATATAATAAGCTAACTAAAATTTAACATAGTTATCCGGCGTATTAGTATAAAGACATAGGCTAGAAATAAATATATCAGTTATTAAGGAAATACACATAAGCAAAAATTAACATAATAAGAAATAATTGAGATAGATAATATAAAAATGTACATCTAATAATTATTACTATAACCTATTAATTTAAATTAATTTTGTAATTCTAATCGAGAATCACAAGCTACCTTCATAATTTCTTTTAACGTGTTTATGTTAATATCAACCCCACTGCATATGATATTGTAATTTTTACACATAAAGAACAGTGGCGACCTCAACAAAATATTGGTCCGATTATGCATGAGATAAAAAGTTACATATTGTCTGGTATTAACGCTTGGAATATTAAAACAAAGTTTCTGTAGATAAGAACAGTCAATCTGATTGTGCAATAACTTATAAAGAAAAGTAAGGGCTATTGCAAAAGAGGAGCAGAAAATCAGTCGAAGTTGTGAACTATTACAATAAAGTAATTCCCCTAGAGAAGAGAATGAACAAAGCAGCTCATATGCTGGTTCATCTAGACGCGTTGTACGATCTGCAGTACAAAAAATATAACTCACAGGGGCAGATGGAGCTGTTCAGAATGTGATGTGGGACTTTGTCTCAGTGACAAGCGGAACTGCTTCTTAAGTTACCACCGTAGTAACTGATTCTACTGGTTATACAGTGTAACCACCATTTTTTGACAAAAAGAAAATTTTGTATTTGATTAAAATTAGTGAATAAGTTTCCATTTATACTATTATAAAGCTATTTTTAAATAAATTTGCAACTTTTCGAATAAAAGTTAATTCAGGACTTACAGGATTAAATCTGGAAGGTCATTACAGATGATGTGAATCGAGTGCACACCCTATCAGTTTAAAAGCATCTTTTGAGGGTCTAGATTCCCAACTATATCCATTCCCTACACATGTCCTAGCTACTTAATTCAATGCGATTACGAACAGTACAATATTAACACCTTAATGAGTTTTTTCAGGTCAATGATTACTCCGACTCTTCACGAACACATTCCTACATGAGTTCATGAACCCTATAAAGCATCCTTCTTTCCCATATTCGTATCTCATTATCAAATTCTAAGGTAAAGGTTCAGGATTATTTCAATTCCCCCAACTGGGGGAGGGCTGCTATAGGGACCTTGCGTCCCTCTTCAGCCAAGAACGGGAATTATAGAATGGGTGAGAGAAACGAGGGGTGGATAATGGAAGAGGGGCTAGGAAAGAGGAGAAGTACTGCCCCGGTATTCGTTTCAGAGAAGGTACTCTGTTGACTCTTGACCACCTAAAATCCTGAATCAGAGCAGACGGCCAGGGAAATTGAACCCCCGACCTCCCGAATGCTAAGCATGCGTGCTAACTACTACTCTACAAAGCTCAGTCAAATTCTACATTGAAGCTCGACAATGATTGATGCATTATAAGTTATTGTAGTACACAGTACTATTCTAGAAGTAGGTAAGTATTTTCTGTGTGTATGGCTGTCTCTGGTGCTTGCAGTAATTTTTGAATCAATCTCATCTCCAATTCTAATATCATTATTTAGTTTTGACCCAAGATATGTGCAGACTAAGACTTCTCTAAATGTTTGGTTGTGCATTTCTATTCATTCCTATATGAGTTTTATAGTTTTATTATCTCTCATCTAATCTGTTTTACCTTATTTATTTGCAACTTATCAGCTGCGATTCTTGTATTAAGTTGCTAGTTATTTCTTGTAGGACTTTTAGGTTGAGCGCATATGTTACAATATCATCAACTTGATGGACTTGACTTGATTTGGTAATATTTCTGGTTATATTGAGGTTGTAGATGTTCCTTCCACTATGACCATGCCATGCTCACTCATTTCTGCGGTATTGTGTCTACTTTGTTGAAATCTTATTTGAAATGTATAAAAAATTGCAAATACTACTTATGTCTAATTCATGGAAAGAGTTGTCTCATCATATAAGTTTAGTCAATGATGACCACATTTCCACCATATTTTTTTTGCGTACAGTCGTTGGGTGGAGAAGTTAATCTATTATATAGAACTAGCAACCAGTGAGACAAATGTCTCATTTAATAAAACAAAAAAGACCGTTTTTCAAATAGAACGCGTATTAAATAAAAACAATAATATTTTTAAAAATCACTTGATTGAAATTCGGTTCCTGACCTGACATGACCATTCCAAACATACAACTTTAATAACTTTCTTTTCTATCTCTTACGGTTTGGCTGCTGAAACAGCGTCCCGGACGGACCAGCGTCCCGGACGGACCAGCGTCCCGGACGAAAATCACGTGATTTCTCGAAAACCGGAAGTGTCACGTGACTGAAATTCGGTTCTAACCTGACATGACCCTTCCAAACATATAACTTTCGTAACTTTTTTCTCTATTTTTTACGGTTTGGCTGCTGAAACAGCGTCCCGGACGGACCAGCGTCCCGGACGGACCAGCGTCCCGGACAGATAAGTCTATTAGATAAAGGATCCCGGATAATATCATTTCGGATGCTTTCACGGTCATTTTCATAATGTAATAAATGACTTCCAGAATTGGATGGTGTCACTGTTGAGATAGAACTCAACAATAACACGGTTCAATCCTAGAACTTCATCGTTACTTGCTGGATGATATTGTATATGGTGGAGAGTTAACATCGGTATATGTGGTTGTTGTGGTTCCTTTTATATTCTTTCTTGTGATTAGGTTAGATTGAGGTGGAGTTGAGTAAGTAGCACCCTTACTTTCAGCTTTTGAAATTCAACAGCCCTTAACTTTCAGTTCTATTATCTTAGAACAAAACATGAGAATATTAGCTCTTATTCTTACAATGTGTTCACTGATAATGTTTTTTAATATCAGGTTTCTTACCCCAAATTCTGCGAAAAGTAAGATCTCTTCTTGTATTCAGCTAAGAAGAGCACAGTGATAAAATACCGGAAAGTAAACCATACCTTGTATTTTCTCTTTAATTTGGTTTTTACACAGGCCCGAAAATTTTGAGTCATCCTCAAGTTATGTCACATATTACATATTTTAGCAAAGAAACAGCTTTATTGAAAATAGTAGAAAAGGTAGTAAATAGGTATTGTAACAAAAAATAAATTCAGCGCCAATAAACAAGCAAAACATTTTTAAATTAGGATTATCATCACATTTTCAAGCTTTTTACTTAAAAATTAACAAGGCATGTATTTTCTGTAGTTTATCTTACTTAAGACTGGAACTTTAAACACACCTCTACTCTCTATGGGAGTAGGTGGTAAAATAACTTTAATAATTTTCTGTATTAGGCCACTTCTAGCCATCAAGCTTTCACTTTTCTCCATATGCTTGACATTTACAAAGTCCTAGTCTTTAGAGCCTTCACATTCAATCACTTGACCAGAAGAGCATTCTGATTACTATTCTACTATTACGTAGTCATCAGCAAGAACTTCTATAGTAGATTCATCAACTTCTTCTTCTGAATGATCATCTGCTTCCTGGTTAGATATATCACACTCGCTTTCAGATGATGATGAAGTCACAGTTTCCTTTTTCTTGATCTGAGACCCTTTTCTTTCTTCTGCTGTTTTTCTTCGCTTCTCTTTAAGGCGGCTTTTACTTCTCTTCGTTATTTTGTAGTGCTTTTGCTTTTCCTCCTCTTCTTTTTTTCGTTTCGCGAGATATTCTGCAGTCGTTATAATCTCCGAATTGGTATAACATTTCTTTCAGTGGCTTAGGGGCACCTGAGTTGGATTGTTGTTGTTTCCCTTAATGAAAGCGGGAACAATACTTTCAAAGGAACTCGTATCGTTGGTGTCTGGGTTTATTTCTTTTGACTGTTTCTTCACTTCTTTCGCATTAGGGTTCTGCTCATTTTCTTTTTTAATTTGATTATTAAGTTCTTCTACACCAGGGTTCGGATTTTCGGAATCGACGTTGTTTCTCTGAAACTGAAAAGTATTCGCAGGTCGTTTCTTACCAAAATATGGTTCTTGGCTGTGCTCCAGAGTCAGATCTTCTATTAAAAAAGAGCATAATAAAGATTGCTACAGTATTAAACTGTTTTAACGACACTCACGAGTGAGTGAGTGCCAAACACAGACTTAAAGGCCACGGCTCGAATACGCTCAGGGAGATGGGCGTGGTCCTACAAACGGTACACCATAGGGCAAGCGTGACGGTATGTATAGAATGTTACAAAATAAATGGGCGCCACAAGATTCAATCGGGGAAAAACTCACGCTTAACCGATCCTTGAAAGCCAAACGGGATAGAATACTCAAGTACTAACTCTGGAGACAACAATGTAACGGCAAGCGCGCCAGCTTACCTGCAACGCTTATACAACGCCTTCGGGCCTCACCTTACATCAAGCTTGACACAGGGACTAAATCACCCTGTAAACAAACATGCACAAATACAAGGGATAATCATGTCAAATACAGTAAACAAATCTCTTGGGCCACTTTCATGGCCGAAAATTATAGCGGTACCGAGGTGGTACAACAATCTTGCAATTATAAGAGTAAAGGCTAAACGAAATAAATCCCAGCTGAGGGACGCATTATCTAACAAACATTACAACTATAAACGGACAATGCCCAAACGTTGCCGGGTTCGTACAACAAAGGTTATATTTGTAAGTGAGTGTACCACACCGTAATTTAGCGGCGGACGGCAAATATGTTGAGTTTACTTACATTTACATTCCGGAATGCGGCAAACAAGTTTTAAAGAACGGGCCGAGCTTGCAACGCCAATGCTAAGTTTGTACGTGAGTGTACCACACCGTGATTAAGCGGCGGATGGCAAATATGTTGAGTTTAATTACATTTAAATGCCAGAATGCGGCAAACAAGTTTTAAAGAACGGGCCGAGCTTACAACAACAATGCTAAATTTGAACGAATAACAAAGCGTACACTACCTTGATTAGCGGCTTGGTCTCGAAGCGTGGCGCTGTTTGTTGTAGGCGGACTGCAAATGTCGCTACTACTATCGGTGACGTGATGTGGGTGGAAAACCGGCGACGTCCAATGGGTACCCTTACTTACTCGGGAAGAAATGTGCTACGCCGCCTTGGCGATCACAAACATTGGCGATACCGTTAGATAGCTCACTCCGAAGAATAGATCCCGCACAGTTGTCTGATAATTTAGCCGCAACAGGCCTCCTTAATTAATGAGTGGCAAAGGCCATCAAATCGGACATCACCAAAAAACTGCACCCAGTCGCACAACAACCGACTTTCACAGCTTGCTAGCACCGTCTGTCTAAATAAACAATGTCCAAAACTTTGCTGTAACAGCACAAAAGAAACACCGGATGCCACAAAACACGCTATTTGACTGTACTCTCTTGCGGGCCGAGACTAAATGAATCCCAAACAGACGCCAAGCTTTCCAGACAGACGCGCTCTAACGCTCGAAAGGTTGTGACCAATCAGAACGCAATAAAATACGCGTGGCAGCGGCAGGCGAAGCCGCCTGAATATGAAAGAACGCAATGGAAAGAATACCTCTCTGTGGCACTCGCAGGATCTCGTTTTAAATTTACTGCAGAAAAACACCCCAACAACCACCTGCAACTACGACGTCATATATCTCCGCGCGGAGCTAAGTTTGACAACTTTAGGGCCGGTTGCAGAAAGCAATGTTAAGTCTGGTGTTAGCTAACATCGCGTCAAAGTGAACAAAATCGCGTCAAATTTTGTTTACTAATGTATTAGTTACCATAAAGATTTGAGATTTGATTCGTTTTTGTTCACTTTGACGTCGCGTTAGCTAACGCCAGACTTAACATTGCTTTCTGCAACCGGCCCTAAGAATTTTAGATGCAAATAGCGGAAATGTTATGAGGTGAAACTTGACTGAAACGGAAGCTATCTGCAGGTGAAACCGTAAAATATAAATATGGCCTGATAAGATCCGCAAATTATTCAGTGACCAAGCCGGTATTTGGGTCATTGGTAGAGGTAGTATTAAAAAACGTTGAGTTGCCTTCTTCCGCAGCGCCAATAATAGGCATTTGATTTTGTTTTTCTTTACTTTTAGATATTTTAGTATTTTTCTGTTTGTTATATGCTTCCAAATCATTGGGCTTGAATATCTCCGTTTTTATGACATCTCTCGAATATGGGTAGATTACTTCAGGTGATAACTTGCATATACACTGTGTAGGACAACGACGAAAGTGGGTTTAATAATAATAATAAATGGATTTATTTTCTGGGATACAGAAAAATGGCGAAGTTCAACTAATGTTGTTCTTCCGCTTAAACTAACATAATGTCCAGGTAGGAACATTAATGTAATGTTCTTCCATTCGATATACTAGCTCAGTTAAATTTCACAAGCCTAGTAACACACTGCATTATTTCATTATAATTAAAATTATTCACATTCAATTTCACTACTGTCCCTGGAATTTTGACATATTAATTTTTATGTTGGATGTGTTTTTGCGCCCGAGTGAACTTATTATTCGAGTGCTTCCAAATTAAAAATTAAGTGTGGTTTATCCCCCAAACTTTAACTTTTTGACGGTCTCTGTTAACTGATCAAAATATGAGTAGATAACGAAAGGGTTGTTGCGCGCCATTCTAGAATATTTGAATCCTTGTGGTTTCTTTATGATAACTTGTGTCTTTTGGCAAATACAATATACCATTCTTCTCCTGTCCGGTCGTCTTTAATACTCGTTTTCAGTTTGTTCCTTTTAATGTAGATGTACAATATCCACAACTTCTACTCTTGTTAAGCCGAACCACCATTCTTCGAGCACGATAAAACTATTGGCTAAGTGTTGTCCACCTCAACATCCCTCTATTGCTAATCGACCTTTACCTCTTGTTTCGTTTAGACGGTGCCTTAGTGGTTCTGGGGATTTTATATGCTTTTGCAGCTCCTTTTACGATTTTCTTCTGGCTTTTGACATCTACGATAGCTCTAGTAAAGGCCTCACTTATAAGACAATCCACCGGCAGACCTTTCTGTCTTACGAAGACATGTTCGTCCCATTATGCTGGAAATGATTTTGGAATTAGTAACCCTTTTAGTGGCCACTGTTGCTCATGTAGCTTAAAGGCTTTGGTCGACTTCCCCCTAACTCTTACATTTTATAGGAAATTGGGCCACCCCTTACTTAACCTACAATTATTTGGTTTTTACTTTATTACACATATTATATTTAAATGTAGACAATAAACTTAATCTGACTCGTTATTATAAAATTAAAATTTCATTTCTTTCTGAATTATTCTCGAGGAGGCTGCACAAAGTTGTAGCGACTGAAAACAAGTGCTTGACATTGACAAATATCGTTCGGGTTGGAATTGAAATATTGGGCCAACCCGAACGATTGTTTAATGCAATATATGTGAAGAACTGGCGCCAAATTAAAAAATGTATTTCAAATTAATTATCACCGGTGCTCCATTTACCAGACTCCACCTTACTCGTGTTTCCATTTATGTGGGATCTATTCTTTAATCCATATGGCTAAAGGAATATTGTTAAGTGTTTCATAAAATGTTGCCGCTTTGCTTGCAGTTGTGTATTGTACTATAGCATTTTAGAACTTTCTGGAACGTGCCTCCCCTCTTCACTTATCCTACGGCGGTCAAAGTGACTGCATGCTAGAAGGTCCGCTCTGCGAAAGGTTAATTATAGTTTATATGTTAAAATGTTCGTGTGTTAATTTACTGCAAATAAATTACCTACTTTGCTTTCAACGAGTGTATAATTTAGTGAAAAATAAAATCCATACAGTCCATTAAAGTTCCATTCGAGTTCGCAACCACAAGTTTCCAAATAAAAGGAAACCTGGAAACCTCTACAAACATGGTCCTACGAGCCCGATTAGGAGCCTAAACATGGTCATTCGAGCCCGATTAGCAGCCCAAATTCAGCAAGGCAAGTACAAGACGCAGTTTCAATCGTGTTACATTCATCCCTAAAGAGTGGAAGGAAAAGAGCATATGCGGTGCTATCAAGCGTGGGAGCGAGAAAGCCAAACGCCAAGTTGCGGGCCAATTGCAGGTGGGCAGTCCAAACCGGCCGGCGCGGCGTCTCGATGGAAGTTCAAACCACAGTAACGAGAAAGGAGGCACATGCACCAATATCAATTTAAGCCCTTTTCGTAATTTCCTATGCATAAATTTGGTTTTCTTTCATCTGTGTCTGCATGTGCATAACTTCATCTGAGTATTATTGCATAAACAAATGGTTTATGAGTCATATAAACATTTTAATTGCGTAAAATGCCAAGTTGTTTCGTTTGTTCGTGATTACAATTATTTCCTGCATTTTTCAAATTGCAGTGGAATTATTCACAATTTAATTTCGCGTCGTAGCGCCAATTTAAATTCGCATCGTAGCAGGGCCGTCTTTGCGTTGTAAATTTAGTAACAAAATTCCGTGCCAGTGGCGTACGAAAGCTGGTTCTATCCGTTAAATTGTTTTAATTTCAACAATTATGGATCCGCTTGTAAGAGCACGAGGCTCTATCAAAGGCAAGGTTACGCGTTTCGCAAATTACGTGCAATCTTTGCAAATAATTCATGATGAAGATCAATTTTTACCTAGCACTCAAATTATTCAATTGCAAGAAAGATTGAATGATACAGCCACCTTGTTATCAGAATATTATGCGGTTCATGAACAAAATTTAGAAAACAGTAAGGATGCAGAACCTGAAATGCAGCATCAAGTCGAATTTGAAGACTCTTATTATTTTGCAATCTCACAAGCTAAATATTTGATTAATGAATACAACAAACAGTCTGATGTTGCACCAGATCGTTCTGGATCTCCTACCGGTAGCGTGAGATCAGCGCATTCAAACTGCAGCTCGCATTGCAATTCTCGAGCTGTCCGCCTTCCTACCATCTCAATTCCTAAATATTCAGGAAATGTTTCAGATTGGTTGGAATTTCGTGAGATTTTTATTAGTTTAATTCGTGAGAATCAAACGCTGACTAATATTTAAAAACTACATTACTTAAAGGCTAGTTTACAGGGTGATGCAAGCCAAATTATAAAAAGTTTAGAGTTTACTGCGAGTAATTATACTCTAGCTTGGGATGCATTGTGTAATCGCTACAATGATCAAAAATTCTGGTTCATAACCACCTCAAAGCTATTTTCGACCTTGAATCGTGCAGTGAGGAATCTGCAACTAAATTACGTACGATTAGCGATATGTTATTCAAACATTTTACAGCAATCAAATCATTAGCTACCGAAAGCGAGCTTCTTGATGTTGTTATCATTTATGTCGTTTCTAAAATACTGGACCCCACTACATTCCGTGAATGGAAGGTTCTTAGAAACCGGTCAAGTTCTGACCTGCCTAATCTTGACGAGTTCAGGGAATTTCTACAAAATACAGCCAATCTCCTGGAAACTCTAGAGGTAAAAAATATTAAGTTTGTACCCGAAAGGTCTTCCAAGGTACATTCGAAATCATTTGTGTCAGTTACCCCTTCGTGTCCATTTTGTAAAGGATCTCATCCCTTGTACAAATGAGATAAGTTTGTCAAGCTGTCTTCTCTTGACAGAAATTCAAAGGCAAAAGAGCTCCGTGTATGCTTTAATTGTCTAACTCAGGGTCACCTTTCGAGCCGCTGTAGCTCCAAATATACGCGTAGAAAGTGCAAATCAAGGCACAACACCCTTCTTCATGAGGATAAACCTCAAAACGCTTCTTCTAGTCAACCAGGATCTGCGGTGTCAGCAGAAACCCCTGTTGAAATAAATCAATCGATTTCTGCATTCTGTTCAAATGCTTTTCAGGTACTCTTACTTACGGCTACCGCTAAACTCATCGCTGATGATGGTATGCCTCACATTGTGCGAATCCTGCTGGATTCCGGTTCCAATCGAACGTTCAGATCTGTGTAAAAGGTTGAAGCTTCCAATTCGCGAAGTCAACGTTACTGTTTCTGGCTTAAGTAAAGCTACTTCTCAAATCAAATCTAGGTGTGATATCAAGCTGCAAGCCTCTCACACCTCATACAGTATTGGCCTATCCTGTCTTGTTCTCGATGAGATTACAGGTACTACCCCAAGTTTTCGCGTCCAGCGAAACAGTCTCAAGGTTCCTGATAACATCAAGTTATCAGATCTGTTCTCCTATGACCGGGCACCATCGACATTCTGATTGGTTGGCTCATTTTCTGGCAGCTCCTTTGTATTGGACAAATTGGTCTAGGCCCAAATCTTCCCATCCTCCAAAAAACTCGTTTTGGATGGATTGTTTCTGGCTCTACAGGTCCCCCTTCTGCGTACCCTGTACAGTGCAATCTTAGCACGATCGAGGATGCTTCTGACCTCATTGTTAGATTTTGGCAACTCGAACATTACCCAGAGGAAAAGGTCCACACAAATGAAAAGAACGCCTGTGAGGCACATTTCGTGCAAAATACACAACGAGAAGCGAATGGTCGATTCGTTGTCTCTATCCCTCTCAAGAAACCTGTAGAGGTATTGGGTGATTCAGCGAACCCTGACTTGTCCAATCGCTATTCGAATTTCATAAATGAATAATCTGAATTAGGTCATATGTCCGTTTCAAACCCTAATTTAAATGAGATATCCTATTATCTACGGCACCATGGAGTCTTAAAAGAGGAAAGCCTGACAACTAAACTCAGAGTTGTATTCAATGGTTCTCAAGCAACCACTTCCGGGCAATCTCTGAACAGTATTCAGATGGTTGGCCCAACCATGCAACAAGACTTATTTTACATTCTTGTTCGCTTTCGCAAGCATTTGTTCGCTATATCAGCCGACATTGAGAAGATGTATCGTCTTCTGTCATACGACCTGAATACAGTTACCTATGGCACCGCTTCAGCGTCTTTTCTTGCCATTCGATGTTTGACCCAATTGGGCATCGAATGTGCAGCTTCAAATCCCGAAGTCTCTCGAATTATAAAGGAGGACTTTTACGTCGACGACCTTCTGACAGGCGCCGACACTCCTGAGAAAGCGCGTATTCTCTGTTCAAACTTGAATCAGATTCTTGATTCAGGCTGCTTCAAACTTAGAAAGTGGATTTCTAATTCTCCAGAAGTTCTCGATAGAATCCCAGATTCCGATTGGCATCCGGATGTTCTTGATTTCAGTGCACATGAGCACACAAGCACCCTTGGTTTGATTTGGTCCTTTAAAAGCGATCATCTGATGTTCAATATTTCAAATTCTACGAGTAGTAAGGCTACCAAGCGCAGCATCTTGTCTGAAATATCACAGATATATGACCCACTGGGTCTGCTAAGTCCATGTACTATGGGTGCCAAAGTTCTTTTGCAACAACTTTGAATGGAAAAGTTGAATTGGGATGAACCCGTTCCCAACGCCATACAAGAAAAGTGGTTTACATATCGCAGTGATCTTCTCATGCTCAATGACTTGGCAATTCCTCGACACGTTCTTTGTCAGCGAGTGGTTGAGATAGAACTCCATGGTTTCTGCGACGCCTCCAACAATGGTTACGGTGCGTCGATATACCTACGTTCCAAGAATCAGGAAGGGGAAGTACAAGTTCACCTTCTTTGTTCCAAGGCCAAGGTAGCCCCTTTAAAGCCCTTGACAATTCCGAAGCTCGAGCTCTGCGGAGCTGTTCTTCTAGGTAAACTTTCCGTGCAAGTTATAAAGGCAATTGATTTGCCCATATCTAGAATTGGTTTGTGGACAGATTTTACAATAGTGCTAGGATGATTGAAAACTAGTCCAAATCTTCTTAAAACCTTTGTGTGCAACAGAGTCGCTGATGTTCAGCAACTCACTGCTGATGCCGCTTGGAGGCATGTTCCCACAACGTGTAATCCTGCTGATCTTCTCACTAGGAGAATCCCTCCTTTAGTTTTAAAAGAATTAAGCTTTTGGTGGCATGGTCCCACCTGGCTAAGCGAAGGTGAGGCATCTTGGCCTACTTTCAAACATGTTCTTGCTGAGCTTCCAGAATTCAAAAAAGAAGCTCAGAGTTTTTCTGTAACCTCTGTTAAACCATTTCCGTTCAATCAGTATTCAAGTTTGGCTCGATTCAACGAGTTACAGCTTATTGCTTTTTCCTTTTGATAACAATGCGCGAACCCCCAAAGCTGATCGTCTTTCTGGGCCCCTTTCTACAGATGAACTGCAATCATCCCTTGTAAGGCTTGCAAGGTTTTCACAACGCGAGTCATTTCCTGACGAACTTAAGCTGTTGTCACAGAACAAGCCTGTGAATCAATCTTCTGCTTTGATATCCTTGAATCCCTTTCTGGATTCCAAGGGACTGCTAAGAGTTGGTGGTAGGCTCCACAACTCTCAATTACCTTTTGACAAGAAGCTTCCTCTAGTGATTTCTGGCAAACATCCATTCGCCAAACTCCTAGTCTCAACTGAGCATCTTTGGCTTCTCCCGCCGGACCTCAAATGCTGTTATCTAATCTCAGAGAACGATACTGGATTACCTCTGGCAGAAATATAGTCAAGCAAGTGGTTTATCAATGCTTGCGGTGTTTTAGATTTTCTCCTAAGTTAACCGAACCCATAATGGGAGATCTGCAAGCCTCTCGTATTCAATCATCGCCCCCATTTCATACGGCTGGTATCGATTATGGTGGACCGTTCATGATAAAGGATCGCAAAGGGCGTGGTTCTAAACTAGTGAAGTCCTACCTTTGTCTATTCGTTTGTTTTGTCACAAAGATAGTGCACCTTGAATTGGTCGCTGACCTTTCTACTGAAACCTTCTTAATGGCTTTTCGCTGGTTTTTAGCTCATCGAGGCAAACCTCTCCATGTCTATTCAGACAATGGCACTAATTTTGTCGGGGCTAATTCCGAATTAATCGAATTAGGCAATTTTCTTGCGGAACAAGGCCTTTCTATTTCCGAATCGGTCGCGAACGACGGAGTAGCTTGGCATTTTATACCCGCGCACAGTCCCCACTTTGGCGGATTGTGGGAGGCCAGAATTAAATCCTCCAAGCATCACATACGGCGCGTTATAGTTAACGCTAGTCTAAATTACGATGAATTTAGCACTTTGCTATCACAGGTGGAAGCGACCTTAAACTCCCGACCCCTGTCTCCTTTGTCCGCTGACCCAAACGACCTTCAGCCTTTGACTCCTGCTCATTTTCTGATCGGTCGTCCTTTGGTGTCACTGCCTGATCCCAACGTTACTGAGATAGCCGAGTCTCGGCTGTCTAGATACCAAAGGATACAACAGCTCCACCAGAATGTGTGGAAAAGATGGAGTAAGGAGTATTTCTCGGAACTCCAACAGCGCACCAAATGGCGCACACACTTTTCAGACCTCCAGCCTGGTTCCATGGTCCTTATCAAGGATGACAATCTCCCCCCTCTGAAGTGGAGGTTAGGCCGGGTCACCGAGCTGCACCCTGGTTTTGACGGCGTTACTCGTGTTGCGTCAGTGAAAACTGTGTCAGGGATCGTAAAGCGATCCTTCGCCAAATTGTGCCCGCTACCTAGTGTTGTGAACTAGCACGTTAGCGTCCGGCGCAGTGTTTCGTAAAGCCTTTGGCTTTCCCTTGATCGGGTTTTCTTGTATTACCTTAAGATCAATGTGTTATGCACCTTATATATGTTTTGATTTTAGTTACATGTCTTACTCTAGCTGTTACATGTTAAATTTGTACTGTTGTTATTCGAAAGGTTACCCTTTCCAAGGCGGGCGGTATGTTAAATGTTTCATAAAATTTTGCCGCTTCGCTTGGAATTGTGTATTGTACTATGGGCATTTTAGAACTTTCTGGAGCGTGCCTTGTTACGATACTTTTGGAGTGACCCTCGTATTAGTAAACTTTTGCTAGTTGCATTTTTAGCTTTGAGTCTCTTTAGGTGGCTTTTTGGAATTTTTGCATGCTTTAAATTAGGTCTGATTAGCTATATCTTATTTTTAAATATCCTCCTATAATTATGAAGCACTTTCGTAAGCATCTCCCGGAATAACTACCCCTAGATTGCTAATTAAATTTATTTTCGCTTCATTTCTACATATATTACAGATTGGTAGTTAGGCAACCCTATTCGCACTTCTAACACTTTACAGTTATATTGCTGTTGTCTGCGATGGCACTGGTGCATTCCATTAGTTTTTCTGGAGGTAATGCAGTTTTTGGAACATTGATAAGAGCAGACTTGGTGCTGCATTGCTGGAAATTGTCCTTCCTGTTCGACATTTAGCTGTGTTCTAGTGAAGTTGTACCTATTTGGGCTCGTTTGCTTCGTAATCTTTGGTAGCTTTCTCGATTTGAAGAGGATTTTGTCGCTTCGAAACCCCATGGACGTGCTGGTAATTTTTGGTGATTTATATTACCCCGTTCGTATCGCCTGTTGAGCGGATTTAATGGTACCGTCTTCACTGAGCACATGTCGAAATCCTTCAGGCTGCCTACGATCGTAAGCCTGCTTGTGACCTGGCCATTGCTTGTGGTCTGGCCATTGCTTGTGACCTGGTTACTGCTTGTGCCCTGGCCATTGTTTATTGCTTGTTTGCTGCCGTTGTGTCGTTGTGATTTGGCTTTCCCTCGTAACCTGTAGACGAGCACATGTTATCTGGATGCTGGATCGTCCCCAATGAGCTGTCGTAATACAAACCTGCTGCGGAAGCTTCTGCTAGTCGCATTTCTCCCCCGCTGAACTCGTAGTTTGGGCGAGAACTTCTCCAGCTCCGTTTGGACCTCGCACTGGGCCCCTGCCCGAGAGATTAGCCCCAGCTGCTTGTCGTAGCCTACGGAAGTCATCTCCTCCTGCTGGCCGCTCCACGCGTGAGAAACTCAAGCTAGCCATAGGCTAGTGCTCCTACGAGGTTACCAAGGTTAAAAGTTGTATCGTTAGCTGTATTTTGTATGTTCGTATTGGAAATTGTGATTTTTGCTGTGTTGCCCATTTTATAGACGCATTTAGTAATGTTGAATAGCTGCGTTCGCTACGCTTTGAATGTAAATGATAGTAGTCACCTGCTCAACTAATAATTCACTTTCATGGCGCGTTTGATTTCGTTTATTGTTTTGCTTATTTGTTGCGCGATATCTGTCAAGTCGCTTCGTGGCTCGTTCGAACTACGTGTGTGTGGCTCCGTTCCAGCCCACGGGATTATTAAGAATTTGAATTCATTTTGTTGTTCGACGTTTTTGCTTCTTTAATTCGAGGCGTGAAGCGTTAGCAAGCATGCTGTTTATTTTTCAGCAACTATTATATTATGTCTTTCCTCTACGGCGTACGGAACTGCGTGAGATCTCACTCTATCTAGTATATCCCGCCAATTAGAAAAGTTGAAGCGTAATTATTCGGGTAAAAGCTAGCGTCGTGTGTCTTTAGCTAGCAACCGCTTATCGCTTGCGACGTCCTCACCCTCTTTTGGGATCTCTGCTTCACAGAGGGTTGCACTTTGAGTCAGATTTGATTGCTTTATTGGTTACGTGTGTAGATCTGCTTCACAGATCGCGTTATTTAAGCTTGATGATTGTGTTTGCAAAATGTATACTTTGATTATCTGGCTACGCGCTCAGGAAGTGAGTATTTGGTTATTCGGTATGCGGCAATTGTAATCTGTGATATATTTAGGGTACTTGTGTGTGCAATTTATAATGGCATATGTACGCAGCATTGATTTTAATGTGTTATATTTATTATTGTTTTATTGTATTGGTCTTGGCATGTGATATTTGGGCATATTGTTGCAAGCACTATAGAACTTGTTATCAGCGTGATTTTGGTGGTGTCATTTTTATTGCTTTTGTAAGCTGGGTGTATCCCAACCTTGGGGAGGTTCGACCCAAAGATTTATTCTTCGTCGAGAACCTGGCGCTCTTTTTAGAGTTTGGAAGTTTGGAACCCCGACCTCACGGCGAGTTAGCCGCCTTAGGCCGATATTTACCAGCTGACAAAATACCTAGTACAACTTTCGTCAACAGGTAAGGCCCACCCTTGCTCCTTTTATCGTTACAGCCTCCCCTATTTACTTATCCTACGGCGGCCAAAGTGACTGCATGCTAGAAGGTCCGCTCTGCGAAAGGCTAGTTATTGTTTATATGTTAAAATGTTCGTGTGTTAATTTATTGCAAATCAATTACCTACTTTGCTTTCAAAGAGTGTATAATTTAGTGAAAAATAAAATCCATACAGTCCATTAAAGTTCCATTCGGGTTCGCAACCACAAGTTTTCAAATAAAAGGAAACCTGGGAAACTCCACAAACAAATATTATATTTAGCTTTCCAATACGTTTCTCCGACGTTTTTCAAAATTTTGACTCTCACAGAGTCTCTTCCTGGCACCTTGTTATTTTTCGTCGCTTCAATTGAAGATCATTGAGGACGAACAATTTAAGTAGCAAAACTACTGCCTAATAACATCATTTTAGTTTCAGGTCTGATTTTCCTTTAAGCCATTGTAACTATAGTCATATTTGTACCCATTCGGAGTCACGTGATAATCTAGTAGCTTTACGTATGTCGATTCTTAAAAATGCTAATTTAGAGTAATAAATGATATTTCGTTTTGTAGGTTATCATGACATCTGCCAATTTCTAAAACAAGGTTACTACGGGTTTTAATCTCTTATATTAAATTACACTGACTTTACAGGTCAAAGAAAACATAAAGTGCCGTAAAACGTAAATGTAATAAAGATATGTCGGCTGCTACATTAAAAACCTGCTGCGTAAGTCAATTTATCAATAGCTGTTCATGCATATTCTGTTATAGAACCTATTGCTTGATTTTTTCTATTTGAAGCCTATTTCCTTGAAGAATATATTTAGGGAAGAAACTGAGTGTGAAAAATCTTCTGCAGATTCTTCAACCAAGCGTTTATTTAGACTTTTCATGGTTACAAATTCTTTAGCTACATACATTTCATATATTGTTACGTGTCAAAAGCATTTGATATTAATACTAGTGTTGAATGAGGAATCTAGTGAGAGTGACGCGATAAAATTAATATCAGATTGGCTTTGTTCGTTGCTAGAGGAGATATAAAAACAAGGTTGGTTTTGTTTGAGAGAAAATTTGTATATCAGCTTTTAAATAAGGCAAGAGTTTTCGTGGGGTGTAAATGACAATCTCGCCATTTATTCTGGTTTGGTGATAGTAAAGAATTGGTTTACTAGCCAGCCGTTCCTGTAAAGGAGTTCATTAAGCAGATGTCATTTTTCCAATGAATATTTATATTCAAGCTGTGAAGCGATCTGGGAAACACGAATTCAACGATTGCGAAGTTTATTGCCTGTGAACAGGGTATGTAGTTAATATGGAATTTGCCTTTTGTTACCTGGAAATTCGATTTATAGCAACAACTATTAGGCGGACAGTATTGGAAAGCTAATCTACCGCAGTATTGAGGGTCGAGGTATAGCAAATGACAGCCGAGGTTGGAACCTGTCAAGCTGACATGTGTTAGGAGTAACGGGACGTATTAAATGTCTGCGAGTATATCGGCACAAAGATAAGTGTTGTAGCTAGAATCTGATGATATTTTTGCATATAAAAACTGTGTAACCATTAGACTTACGAGCGTTTTAAGTTAAACTATTTGGGGTACCCTGCGTGAGGTAGTAATAGTAAAGATGCTAATTGTCTGATCGATGGTAGTAATGTTCGAGTATTAATAAAACCAGCTACAAGTATTGCTTTCTTTCATTTTGATAGGGAGTTCAATAATCGTATTGTTATTAGTTGATAGAAAGTGAAGTTACAAGTTTCTTGGCTTATATCAGTATATTTGAGTTTAACTTGTTGGCGCCATTTATAACATCATAAACTAGAATCCGCGACGTCTTCACTGATGCTAGAGACGGGCCTCAAATATACTTTTATAGTGATCGATTGTTAACTAAGAGATATAGCGATGACCTAAAGGTAGGTAAAGGAATTTATAGATAAATATAGCTAACAATATAGTATCCCTGGTGGAGTTTTTTACTGCTTCGTCGACTTCCGTTTTTGCATTCTCCACTTTCCAGCTCATATTTTCGGCAAATAATGTGTCGCACTGCACCCCGTCTTATTTTAATTTGTCAATCATATGTGATAAAGTAGTGGCGCCATCTGTTAGTACTATCAGAAAGTGCTCCCCAGGAGCCGTTCAAGGTCATCCAAATCGGTATTTTGACATCAAAGGAACCGAAAGTGAGTGTGTACTTGTTTGATTTATCTACGCTGGCATAACATTCAAAATTAATAGTTGTGACTGCTCGTTATACAGCATGTCCAATGGTTTCTTTTTATTTTCAGTTCTCTGCTCAAATAATGTAGGTTTAATTTAGGTTTTTATTAGCCTCATCTCAATAACTTACACTAAAAATATAATCTGACAGATTAGAAATGTCAAATAATTTTTTTTTAATCGACATGCCTTTTTTCGAATTTCTTCTATTTTATTTATTTTACTAAAGATCAACAGTGACAGACAATAGTCACGTGACTCCGAACGGGTATAATTTTGATTATACAACTCATTATAAATTTGGCTAATAGTAATTGAGAATTTTACTTAGTTACAAGGTATAGATAAACGGATATACCCTTGACGACGTGGTATAATCACTTCGGTGTTTCGGTGGGTCGAACAAAGCAAAACTAATGGATAATAATAATCTAGAGCTATGATGTAATAACTGTCTATTGCAAACTCGAGGTTAGCCGGTTAGGTTTTGCGTCAGTTTTGACACAAACTGACGCTAACGTCGAATTTGACATAGACTTACAGTGTCACCAACATAAACAGTGCCACTAACACAAACAGTGCCAACCTAGGAAATAAAATAATTTATTATTATCGGTCTATTCATTATATAATCGTAACGGCCGGGGTCGGTCGCTCAGTGGTAAGCATCCTGACTACTGATCTAAGGGTCGCGAGTTCGATTCCCGGTCCCGGTGAGGTTTTCAAAAATAAAACAAAATGCAGATGAAAGCCTCTACAGAATGCCATCATTCGGAAGTGATGTAAAGCCGTGGGTCCCATGTTACTACGATGTGTAGCATGTAAAAGATCCCTTGCTAGGGTTGGAACTCCTTAGTCTCGGCAAAATTCTAAGTAGGACTTTGACCATATGACCAAAGCAGTCGGTGTCTAAGGTACCTGGTTCTCTGCATGCCTAGACCTTGTCCATTAACAAACAAACAAACATAATTGTAACGAATACCACTCGAGCAATCGAAAATAATCGATTATTTTCGATGCTCTTGTGATATTATAACTGACTATATACGAGCTTCTCTAGTTTGTGAATTTTTCGATTTTATAAAAACTGCAACAGTAGGACAAGTTGCAACTGACGAAATATTCTTCTATGCAAAAATATGTTCTGGGTACAGTTAACGACTTCAAGTTGAGTAGATTTGCTTCTAGCATTTTCAAATTATCTTGCCCAGTAAGCAAAAACGTTAGTAGCTTTTTGATAAATTAAAGCCTCAATTCCAAACAACGATGTCTTTGAACTGGATATGACACTAATAGAGTCAAACCGTTTTCCTTGCGGTTAAGATAGTGTTACAAATAAAGCATTGTGAAATTCTTGTATAGAGGAGTCACAATTGTTTTAAGATATTCAACATTATTAGGAAAATAGTTCAAACGAAAAAGGTATAATAAAAAGTATACCTACTTCATTTGAGGCTCTCTACATAAATATGGAATACTGATCAGTTATTTCATAAAATATTTGAGAAACATTGAAGTTTATAGGTCAACTACTTTTTACAACACTTCATGCTCATGGGGTGATAGATTGAATGTTGGTAAATTTTAAAAGTGATTCGTCATAATAGCTTTGTATTTTTTTCTTTCCTTAACTGCCCTTTAGCTTTGCATTTTCTGTTGTAATGGTTTTTGCTTTCAATTTATGAGGCTCCATATCTGCTATTTTTTACTTATTTGAGCAAGTTCCATCATTTAAGGCAGGCTTTTCCAGTTCCTTTTGCAAATAGTTTATTTTAATAGTATTGCAATCACAGAAAATGCACATGTCCGAAGGTAGATAATAAAATGATAGGTAGGTATGTTAAAATCGCTGATTATAATTATTATTATGTCTACTTTTTTATATTTAGCGCTTCAGGAAGACACGTTTTGGAATTTGTGACCTTCAAATGATTTAATATGATGTACCTACCATTTCATACATTTCTTGCAGTTGATTTCCACGTTTTCCTCTTTGGTCTTCGACACTGTGCCTTTCACGTTTCACTCTTGACGGTTATAATTTTGTGATTTGTAATAATACATACTTACACAAAATTGCAAATAAGCATGCAGTACTTGGAACTAAGTAGTAGTCATCACTATAGCCGTGATTGGTCGAAACAACGCCATTATTACAACTATCTCAATTTTTTTTGTCAATTTGATATTATATAAAAGTAAATCCAATAAATAGTGGAAAAAAGACTGGCTTACGTTTATTTGAATTATATTCTACAAAATTATTATAAATTTTTTTAAGGTTATGACAAAAATGGAAGATTCGACCAACTTAAAAGTATGACATTTGTACACATGTAATATGTAGGCAATAATGAGATTTAGCAAAAACCCGGGCCGCATTCCTACATATTACAAGTGCTCTATCAGTTAGTGTTATTTCCGGTGAAACCGGAAGCCGGCCATTTTGATTATACTTGTATGTCAATCCGAAATTATGTCTAGTATCCTATCAAATTTCATCCAAATTCATTCATAAGTAACAGAGACAGAGGCATGGCCCTGATCTCATTGTCACCCGGTATGTCCTATGGCCTCCATTACTTACATCACGTAAATATTTTCAAAAATATATTTTTTCGTTATTTTTTTAAGAAGTGGCTAAATCATCCACCCTCACCCCTATTGACAAACTTAACAACTTATACATTAATTTCGACACCAAATCGTTCACCGCCTTAATTTCTCCATTTTAGTAATAGCAGACAAAACATCTTCAGCTAACAATCTAGGTTCTTCAAATGCAGCCAAATGGCCACCTCTGTCAAAATCACTCGTCTGAACTAAATTGGTATATTTGTCCTTCAAAATCCAGTCAGTAGCATAAGATATTTCTTGAGGAAATCTTGCACAAGCACATGGCACATCTGGGCTAATGGGAATTCTAAAAAAATAGTAAAGGTACCTAGGTACAGTTACAGCAAAAAAACAGTGTTGCATTAGTAGTTATGCTTGCTTTATTAACAATATTAACTTGTGGCATTTTTAAGCAAAACTGTATCGTTGACAAATTGATGACATTTCTAGAATTACAACTACTATGTTTTTTCAGTAAATTTTTAAAAACCAACAATAACAACTAAATTAAGGCAAAACTTGTTAGAAGAGTTGTCCCACTTTTTTTGGCCGTAACTGTACAATGTAAGCATTTCTATATGGAGCACTAGATTTTTTTGCATAATGATCATGAAAGTCGTCTTTTTTAAGGAAAAATCGTATTGATTATTTTTTAAAAAGTCCTATCAGCCAATAGTAATAAGAAAAAAAATCAAATCGACCAATAGCATCAAAATTACACTAACTATTTGCTACTAGCTGATTACAGCGACTATTTTTTCACAAACCATTCAAATCGTTTTTCTGCAAACTAGCTAAAAGTGGAGTAAATGAGCAGCAGTTGTTAAAAATAACAGGACATTCATCTGGAAGCTCCGTCGAACCCTATCTACAACTTGGACTGTTGAAAAAATAATCACGCCGAATTACATCCTTGGTAATATTTTTTTATATAATTTTAACTAGATTAGCACTCATCTTTGTTGCTATTAAGAAATCCCACTAGTAAACTTCGTCCACTCATGAGATTTCTTAATAGCAACAAAGATTCGTGAATTTAATTAAAATTATCAAAAAATTAACACCACTTATGTAATTACTGTTGAAAGTACCACCCTTTTAACGCAGAATCGTGAAAAAGTACACTTTTTTTAACTATTTTATTGAAATGTCAATTTGACAGTTGTAAATTCCGAAGTCCTTTTCGACTAAATTTCGAGTTACAAGAGGTCACTATGCAAAAAAACTACGCGTACAACACGTTTTGAAAGTCTCTTTTTTTTATTCATTTGCTTGACTAACTCGGGATTCGCCCTCGTTAATCAAACTGCAAATTCATGAAAAAAAGTATTACTTTTAAAACTAGTTGTACAAATTACTAATTATTATCTGCTTTAGCTTACCTGTTGACTCCAAGGACATACTGCTTTTTATTAAAGCTTTCAGCATAATATCTTGCAGCACTGGTGAAAGAGTTTGTTATCCAATAGATCATAATGTTGTCTAGAAGCTCATCATAGGTAAACTTTTCAAGTAAACCCCCGTCTTCTCGAGCTTTGTAGGTGCGATTGGTGACAATGGAGAACTTTTCCAAAATGTAAGCTGCTAGTCCAACTGGCGACTGATTGAGACTAACACCTGCAAATATATCAATTTCCTTAGTAGTATCTATAATATAATTTTCCTTAATGTGTGTTTGTCTGCTGTGGCACAAAATCACGTTCCGGCTTCGCAGATGTTTATATTTGTTTAGGTTTTGTTTTGCTTATCTTAGCGGTCGCCTCGCAGCTTGACCTTCGGCGTATCCTATTTCACACGTACGCCACATGTGCGCGTAGCGCGCCGTTTGCTTGTTTATAATAATTTATATTACTAGTATAAATTACAGTCGCTTTATAATATACACTAACATTAACAGTTTGGTCATATTTGGTCACGATTCCCATTGTTTGGTCGCCATTTTATGTATTACGTCATTTTGACAATCACGTTTAAATTTCAAAAATGTCAAGTCAAATTTATTTAATATTGATTTGGCATTCAATTAATAACAATCGTTTTAAATGCTAGTATATAGTTAAAACGTTCATAATTTTTAGAAACAGAACTATATTTTCTTAACGTTAAGTTAACTAGGTTTAAAGAAATTTGTCGATTTCAAAAATTTTGCTTCAAGTATGGGGTCGGATGCAAAAGCAAATCTGAAAACTGCGTGCTTATGGAAACTTTCCCTGGGAATATGGACAGGCGGGGCTTATGGGACATAATTTATAGAGAAAATTGGTACTCTAATGGTAATTCAAGAATTTGTGAGCATAATTCTGCAGATTGAATGTGTAAGACAGCACGAGTTGATGGCAAAAAAAGTTTAAGGATAATGCTGTTCCGACATTATTTACTTTCTCATCGTCCACTCGGGAGCCTACAGCCATTAAAAATACCAATATATAAACAACTGTCCAAATTTTAAAATATCATTAACAGTGACAGAAATGATTAAGTACGTCAAAAAAACTGATTTTATCAACATTTAAGTTTTAGGTATTGAGCAAAAATAGGTCAAACATGGTATTAAGATTTTTAGATGGATTTGAACTTTCGCAGCATATTTTCCGTTGCACGTGTTCAAGCAATCGCTCTCTCATAAATTAATCAAATTGACAGGCGCAAAAGTCTGCAGTTACAGTTCATTACGTTTCAAAGCGAATAGCTGCTGCTTCATAAATTAGTCAAAAGGCAGTAAAAATTCACTTCAACATTAACATAGAGGCTAGAGAACACACACGTTAAGCAGATAAATTCGAGATGTTAATCAAAACGCTCGTTAGGCTATTAAAAACGTCGTAAAAGTCATTTTAAGATTAATATAGGAGCATAAAACTAACAAGTGTTCATCAATAAACAGCTTCTCGCACAAAATCAGTCAGCTTATCTCCCGAGTAGCGCCTCAGCCAATCACATCGCCGAATGAAGGGCATGTACAATTTTTAAGCCAATAGTCGCAAACATCTAGTTGTTTTCCCACTACAACGCTTTCACAACTTTTAAAAGGGGTCGTTACATACTTTTCGGCAGAGAGAAGCAGTTTCTTCAGTTGCCGCATCAAAGCAAGTTGGTGCCGAGTTCTTTAAGTGTTTTGACCACGACCGTCTAATTTCCGGAGATATTTTCTCAATCCGCTCTGCGGGATTTAATTTACGGAACCGGATCGATTTGAGTCATTTAACCTGGAGTGTTTACCGGATTTTCGTCTCGTCATATCGACGCACTCCGGCATTTTCCTGCGCAAGGGACCAGACACGAAGACCAAGTTCTCGCACTGCATCATTCATCGCTTGCATTCCGTGTTATCGATTTCCCCCGGATTCTTCTGCAGCACTGCAGCGACTCGTCCAAGCGCGTTTCCGGAAGGACATCAAACAACTCAAGCCGAAGCAAGGATCTTAGTAATGTGTAAAATTTGTGTTAAAGTAGACGCCCATTATTTTCGCTAAGTGAAATAGTGTCGCGAATGGAAATTAAGTGACGTACATTTAGTAAAAGACCTGATACAGGGTGATTCACGAATAGTGTCTGATTTGGCACCGTTTTTTCTGCAACACATTTGATTGACACTTTAATTGACACTTTTGTTTCATTTTTCTGAAATCATGATCAGACAATTGTATTCAAATTGAAAAACAACGACGTATCCTATGAGAGAATAATGTTTGTTGTAGGATTAAAAGCGCTAAATCAAACACTATTCTTGAATCACTCTGTATAGCGTTCAGATAACGACAATAGTCAGTAGCATTTCACAAATTCATAATCCTGTAAATAGTTAAATTAAGGATACTGAATGAAAATATTATCGTCATTATCAGTTCACGAATTCATAGTCCTGTATATAGTTAAATTATGATTACCGAACGAGAATATTATTTAGCAGTTTGTAAAACACCATGACGTCATGTAGAACTTAGAATTCAAGTGATTAAATCAGATCATTTCATTGTACGTAATAATTTTGTGTTTGACGTTACTACATTGAATTTTAATATTCTATGTTTTCTTAGATTTGACGGTTGTTGCATGCGTTCTTTCCTGTATTTAAGTGTAAAAGATTGTAGCTGTAGAAAATCACTTAAGGTAAGTTCCATTCGGAATAACGCAAAGAAGAACGTTGCTGCATCAGTATGAACACCACACCTACGGGTGATTTTCTCTTTCCACTTTTAGAAATTGCTTAATATTATTATTCCAAAAGTGGTGGCGCCTAGGCATTTCACCCCCTTTTAAGTTACCGAGCCCTGCCCGGTGTAAAGCACCATCCAGAAATAACCTACGCCCTCGCGACTAGCTGCCGGCAAACTTTTTTTATTACAACCATTCCGGGCGGGCTGGGCTTATAATCACCCAATATTGTCATAATCCCGTTCAATCGTGTACTAAGATGAAAAGCTTCCATACAAATAAAAAAGCGGGACTTGTGGTCAAACAGGTTAATCGCGCATATTAGAATAATATAAAAGATCAGAATCTAAATGTAATTGTTATTTACTACACTGTTTTGAAATGCACCATACCACAATGTTGAGTACGCCTCTGATATATTGTGTCGTTTAGCTTAAATAAAGTTAACAATTTAATGTCAATATGATAGATGTTAAAAGTGTTACCAACCGTCAGTGAAGTAACAATACCTCCTAACCGACAAAATTTTTAAAATTACGATTTATACAGCAATCGATTCCTAACTTTACTGAGCATAATTTCAATAGCTCCTTATGTGCAGATAATTTGAAAATGTCGGCAAACCTGGAAAAAATCTGTAATCTAGCATGTATGTATCAAACGACACATTGTTTACAAGTTTGCGCAAAGTGGTGCAATAATAGTATATTATATCATGAGGTATAAAGTGCACCATTTAATCCCGCGAGTGGAGTTTGTTGCCTCGAGGTCGAAGCCCGAGGGCAACAACCACTCAAGAGATTTAGGCACTTTAGTCCCGAGGTATATACGCTATTTTTGCACTTTTGGGAACATTATCATCAAACATTTCCAAAATTTGGAATCTGTCAATTTGGAAACTGACAATTGCAATTTATTAAAAACTGAATTGCAGCAAGTCCTGGATAGCCTAAAGCAGTTGGCAGTACTGAAGTGTATTGTCAGTATATGTCGAATTCGAGATTTGCAGGTTAAGTTTTGCATCAGTGTGTGTCAAATGACAAACAAAACCTAACCTACTAGCCTCGTGTGTACATAAATTTACCATAGTTACGGTATCATTTTTACTTTAGTCCCTAGTTATTAAATGAGCTACTTTAGTCCCTGTTTACGGGGACTAATGTATCAAATTTAGTCCCGGAAGTGCAAAAACACGTTTAATTGTGTTGAAAGTGATAAAAGTTCAATATTTGTTATATTTCAATTAGTATGGATGACAGAGACATAGTTGACATAGAGACATAGCACGTGTAACCCAATCAGTTTTTACCCTCTCCTGTAAAATTTAGGTAAAGAAAGATAGGAGGTATTGTTACTTCACTAACGCAATACAAAACTTGGAAATTACTAGATTCTAACATTAGCTCCGACTTTCACTGCGCTTCATCTAGAATCTGTAAGCTGTACCATATCGGTTTTTACATACAGTGTACAGCTTGTTTGTTCAAATTTTGACTGCTTCTAGCGACTTTATTGTTCCAGATAAAAAGAAATCAGATAAAAGTTGTAGGGTATCATCCAAACCGTCCTAATTTGCTACTTAAAGAAACGAGCATCACGGGTGAACTTTTTGACTTATTGTATACTTTTTTTAATGGAACACCCTATATATTATTTGTTTATCAATAGCTCTTACAATTCTATTTTCAAAAATATATAAGTTGCCTATAATTACTTCATCCATTCGCTATTAAAGAATCAAAATATTACTAATTTACTACATGAAATAAATTACATACCAATATAATAATCCAGAACACAACATGCCCTGTTACACGCGCAAAAGTACCATGGTTGCATTCGTGCCTTTCGATTTTCGGAGTTTTGTAAACAAACGTACCATTACTTTTATAGCGGTATTATCACAGAAAACAGTTACTTATTATGCCTATTGCTTGTGTGTTTTAAAACTACGCACACAGCTTCAATGGAAGTCTATTTTGTTTAATAATAAGAGAATTCATATCTGGTTACTGAACGCTACCAAATGCCGCAGTAAAAACACCAAGCGCCACGTTTTAACATAGTTTAGAAGGCTTGTCTATGATGTTTACGTTACATAACCTTTAAATTATTTCTTGTTCATCGCTTTAAAAACCAGCACTGTATTTGTCACAGTCAGTAGGTAAGCCTACTATTCTAACAGAAGAAGTTAGTTAAACCTTATATTTTGCAGCTGAGGAAAGGGCTGGTTACAGGCAAGAATTCAACGGCTGCTGTAATTTTGCGGAAATGCTACTGCGGCTGCAAAAGTTCCAACGACGTTATCCAAATCGTCGTATTCCATCTCCGAAAACTTTTACTGCAACTTTTCATACACTCTGATAAAATTATCAGGTCAACTTGAATAGAATAACAACTATAAAGATTATCCTAAAGAAATGTTGGAAATTTATCAGTTTAATTCTAGCGCTTTAGCTACAATTAATATAATTGATTACCGATAGTGTCAGGTTTTGTAGCCTGTATATGGAAGTATCCCATTTCTTCTATAAGTTCAGAAATTTTAGTCGATACTGGATACATTTGATGTTCATACTTCTTATCGACTATCAATGGAGGGTAAATGCTTCCCAATATGTGCTTTAATAACTGTGAAATCGGCCCATTTGAAATACACATATTTGAATGGAGGCCTAGAATATTTTGGGAAACAACGTTGCCATGTGTGTTCCAGTGACCGAACCCCAATCGCCGCCTTGGATATAAACTTGTCATGTCCGATGCGTTTCATCAAATTCTTTAAAACCACTGCCGTTTGGACATCGCCTAGTCCAGGTTTTGCAGCTGCTTGTGAAAATGCAAAGCCTGGTAAAGATGGCGCTATTATTTCAAATACGAAATCTCGATCCTGTTGAGGTTTAGTCAAAAGGGAATGATTTTGTAAAACTCTCTTACAGAACCAGGCCAACCGTGCAAGAGAAGTAACGGTAACACTCGTTTGGTTGGAGCTGTAGGCTTCACATGTATGAAATGCATCTCAAGACCTTGAATGTTAGTAGTGTATTGAGGAAATTGGTTCAAGAAGGTTTCTCTTTCGCGCCATTTGTAGTTCTTCTTCCAGTAATCAACTACTTTTGTCAAAAGATTGGTGTTGAAACCGTACTGCTGCTGGATACCTTCAAGAGGAGGTGTGAATGGACGTGATGTTTCCAAGCGGTTTTTTAAGATCGCTTAGAGCCTGTAACATACAGAACGGTTATAGTTAATATTATTTAGTTACATTGCATGAAATTAAACACTATTAATCTTATATTATGAGAGCCGATGCCGGCCGTCCGTAAGCTCTGGCTCGCGCACACGCAGCATGAACGGACTGCATACTAGCAAGTGGCGCGCGCGCACAAATGGCGAGACTGCATTTGTATTGTTAACGCTGGCAAGGCCGGACGTCGGCTGCCCACCAGCTTAAGCAAGCATTTTTATTGTTAACCGTTTCTTTACGCTGGCAGGGCCCGACGTAGGCTGGCCACGCGTTCAAGTTTAATTATATTGTTATATATCAGTCAAAATATTTAAATAAATATTCCAATGTTGCTATAATCACGTTTTTGTTCACCAAGTAAGTATATCAGAAAACCCAGAGAATTAAACGAAAGAGTACTATATTTATAAAGAGAGTTAGCCTTATGGGTTATAAGGTATCGCAATAATCGTCACGGCCGCTAGGATACCCGGAATCGGGCCCTCAAGCAGGCGTGACTCGAACTAAGCAGAGTTTATTCATCCTGTGAGCGCGCCAATATTACAGATTTCTGTAATATTTTTGCTCCTTGTAGAAGTCCAGCGTTGCCATGTTGTCAAAAAATTTGAAATTGCTAGCATTTTAACTTAAACCAAATACTTTCATTACTTTAACTTGCTTTAACCAAACATTAATAGTATGATGCTTAAGACAATGAAAATATTATCGATAATAGGGCAAATTTTGGCGAAAACGAGTTCCGTCAAATTTGGTAATTATAAATAATTATTTGTTAAAGTAAAACATTCAAATGTTATATAGGTGGTATAGTACTAAAAACAGTTTTTATTATTATAAAAATTAGATGCTTGTCGCGTATTTTTACTTGGTTCCTTTTTGATGTTGGTTGGTTTCAGTTTAAATAAATGTTCATATTGATTCGTTCATTTATTACATGAACATTATTGGATACACGAATGTAATTCGAATGATTATTTTTTTGAATGAAACATCTAGACTTTTCTTGAATTATTTGTTTTAATAATTATCTCAAAGGTGCAATTTAGACACAACAGGACGTTTTGAACAGCAGTCAAAACAATGCAATAATTTTTTTTAAATTTGTATGCAACATTTTCTTTGAAAACGCACTAGTTTCGATTTTGCTGAAATTCAGCAGTCACTCGAATGAAGAAAATATTTGCAACGAAGGGAATAATTTAGATGTGCTGAGTGTCAAACCAAAAAGTATTGACGTGTTTAAAATATGCAACTTTTTCACAAAATTAATCAACCTGGACTGAAGATGAAAAGGAACTAGCGTTGAATATGTACCATAAGTCTCCAGCACTCTATCTTTTTATGAGAGGAAAACTGAAATTCGTGCTACCTTCGAATCAACAATAGTGTCGTGGTTGCGACTGAATCAATTACAGACCGGTACCAATACAATACAGAACTTTTTGAAAAGCTAACCTAACTGTTAAGGTAGGAACTATGTCGAATGATCAAAAACAGTGTGCCCTATTGTTGGATGAGATACATTTGAAAAAAGGTCTTGAATACAATTCAAACCAAGATATCATTGAAGGTTTCGAAGAGTTAGGTCATCTTGGAAGTACTAGTAAAATTGCTACCCACGCTTTAGTTTTTATAGCAAGAGGACTACTCCAGAAAGGGAAGATTCCTATTAGTTATTACTTGTCGTCAGGTGCAGACAAGCACGAATCTTTATCACGGCTTATTGTTCAAAACATACGTGCACTTCAAGGGATAGGACTTAAAATACGCATTGTCACATCTGATCAAGCAGCCACAAACAGGAGTGCATTTTCAAGCTTGGGCATTATCGAAGCGCAAACGCACTTTTATGTGAATGGTGCCAAAATTTTTATAATTTATGACGTTCCACATTTAATCAAAAGTTTAAGAAACAATATTCTTTCAAATTATTTTTACGTGAAGGACAAGAAGATTTCATGGCATGACATCCAGGATGCATACAGAATCTACTGCACGAGCTGCCGTAAAAATCACGGACGCTCATATTAACCCCAATACATTTCAAAAAATTAGGGTTAAATTTGCAACTCAAGGCTTTTCAAATACAATGAGTGCTACCATAAAGACAGCTGTAGGAACGGGCGAGCTACAAAGTAGCACCGCATTTAACACTGCCGAGTCTTGACAAAAAATTAATAAATCGTTCGATTGCTTAAATAGTCGTATGCTAAACTATAGAAACCCATAAGCGTGTGCACTGTCTATCAAGGTGCTTAGGACAGAAAATTATTTGAAAGAATCTCTGGAGTGGATTAAGACCTGGCAAGCCTATACAGCGAATATTAGGGTAAAGGAAGGGATTTACTGTTTTAAAGGTCTAACTTTATCGATTAAGTCTGTTCTTCAATTGTGGAAGAGTTAAAAGAGGAGGGCTACAAGTTTTTATTCACCAGCAGGCTCAACCAGGACCCCCTAGAAAATCTTTTGCGGCGCTGAGATGTAGAGGAGGAAATTGTTCTAACCCCACTGCTAAAGCTTTCCGCCAGGCTCTTCAGATCAATATGTTTGTTAAACTGCAGCATCCTACCGAAACCTCAAATTGTGAAATCGATGAAGATGAAGTTGTCAACGTGGTAGACATTCAACCTTCCGAAGAAGATTTTGTAGATTACCATGAAGATGCAACAGCACCAGACGAGCAAATTGAACAAACTCCACATTCAGAAGCGAATTATGAAAATAACGCTGCTGAAGACATTAGCGAAAACGATTCCGCTTGTGCAAAATTAGAGGCTTGTGCAGTTATTTACGTTGGCGGTTATGTAGTTCATAAAACTCTAAAACGCGTTAACTGTAAACAGTGTGTCAAAATGTGTAGCAGTGATACTGACCTTTTTTTGGTTCAAAATGATTATGCTGCTGGAGAAGTTATTGCTCATCTGGAACTCTGGAAGTACCACCTAATATTATAATACAAGTAGTGACAACAGTACTTAAGCACTTTGAAGACTATTTTAAAAAAATAAACAATCGTGTACAAGATTTTCAAAACAATACTTCGTGCAACTAGTTTAGATAAACTGAAAACTTCAGTGCCAGAGTGGCTGCGAGAAGAAGATGGGTGTTATGAAAACAAATTGTTTTTAATTCAACATTTAATTAAGTGTAAACTGTATAAATGCCTTAAATAGATGAAACAAGATTTAAGGGCAACAAAACAAATAAATACTCGCACTAGAAAAACGAAACATTGTAATAGTACCGCGTGTAGGATAATTGAAAAGTTGCCATAGGAAATCCAATTTTAATTTATTATTATTTATTCTTTTAATGAAAACATAAACTGATAAATACAGAATGCTTAGCATAAATGTAATAGTAATTTTCCGACGACCACTACGAAAAATGCCAAAAATGGCATGGCTTGGTGTTACTGAAAGTGACACATTGCACAGGTCACCTGAAAGGGTCACGTTGAGCGTGCGTGTTCCGTCTTGAAAAAATTGTTTGCAATTCATTTCGCATTTCAATTTCTGTATACTTTATGCTAAAAATGAATAACATAATTATGGAAGAGGCGGATTCCGCAAGAAAAAAGTTAATTCCGACCAAGTCAGCGAACAGGTACATTAAAGAAATGAAGATTTTTAGAAATTGGCGCCAAATGAATGACGTTAAAAATATTGATCAAAACGTAATTTCAGCGTACGTTTCGGGAATGGTGAGTTTTGTAATATCTATTATGCATTGATGATAAGGGTGTTCTTTTTAGTTCTAGAATTATGGAGCATCTTCAGTTTGGACAAAAATATCTATGCTGAAAACGATGCAGTAGTCAAGTCTTTTATGAAGCGTAATGGTTCAGGACATACACGAAAGCAAGCAAACATTTTTACGAGAGATGATATAAAGACATTTCTACGAGATGCTCCCGATGATGACTATTTACCTGTCAAAGTATGTGACAGTTAATATCATTGCACGGTTTAATACATTGAATTTACAGATAGCAACAATTTTTGGCGGTTGTAGATGAGAAGAACTGTATTGCTTAACCGTCGATGCTATTGTTAACATAGGGTCATCTGTAATTGTCAGTATTCCTAAAACAAAGACTGGTCGTAGCCGTACGTTTACTGTTGTTAATGGAGATGGAATAAACTATTTGGATGTAGTTAGAAAATACAAAAATATGAGACCTCAGCACGTTCCTCATAACCACTTCTTCATTAGTTGTAGAAAGGGTAAATGCACTGTTCAAAGAATCGGTATTAACATGTTTGGTGATATGGGCAAAAAAGTGGCTGTTTTTCTAAAATTGCCTGAACCATCGTTATATACTAGTCATGCATTTCGGCGTTCATCCGCAACTCTTCTGGCTGATTCTGGTGCTGATATAAGCATGATTGAACGTCATGGAGGCTGGAAGAGTACAAGTGTGGCCGAAAGATATGTTGAAAATTCCCTCGGAATGAAAACTAAAATTGCAAAAATGATTGAAGAAAGTACCAGTTTAGATGTTTCTTTGAATGATGTTCTACCTAAGTTTTCTTCAAACAGCGTTACATGTGCACAACGTTATTTTGGGGGATTTAAATTTGAAAATTTGCAAGGCTGCACTTTCAATCTTAACTTTAATAGCTCTGCAGAAATGTCGACAAAGGGTTCATTTCCAGATGGAGACAAACCTTAATATCTATATAGTATGTGCTTATTTTTTGTACTGAATCTTATGTACGCATGTGATTAAATGCTAATCAAGTATTGTTACGTTATTTTTCTTAACAACACTAGTGCTGTTAAATGCATCTTAACGCAACTCGTTGTTAAAGAGTGTTATTATCATAGTTACGTAATAGGATAAAATAAAATAATTAACACTGGATTTCATAGGGCAATTTTTTCGGTAGGCGGAATAAAAAGCCGTGAAAGAAGCTACGGTAAAAAAAACAGGGCAAAAAATGCCGCGGAAAAAAGCCGTCGAAAAGAAAGCCGGAGCAAAAAAGTCGATTCCAAAAATGATTGCTGGCTTGATCAGTATTTTTAATACTTCCTCCAAAAAGATTGAATCAATACAACTTTCGTGTAGGTATTTCAACAGTTTGTCGTCTGACATAAAATAAAGTTTATAGACATTATTGTAGTTGTAGTTAATTTGTGATTTAAAATAAATGAAACTTCACAATTTTTTAGTAATTCTATGCTCTCTTAGTAGTGGATCAAATGATTGTTTTCTTTGTTTGAAGTATTTATTTAGTTTAAATATTTATCCTATCGGATTTTTTCTTCTCGGCTTTTTTCAACCTGCTTTATGCCGCGCTTTCTTTTAGGTTTTTTCCGACGCTTCTTTTAGGCGGAATTTTTTCTAGATTCATTTTTTCAATTCTACACCCGCTATAAAATATTCGTTATTATCAATTAATGAATATTTTTCCTATATTATTGTTTATTAATGAATATTTTTCCTTGATGATTGTTTATTTTCATAAATGTAAAAATAATAAATCGTAATTGTAAAGTAAAGAAACTAGTTTATTTTTTAATGTATACGCTTGCATTCAGAAAGCAAATTTACAGTGTGCTGCTTGAATCAACTTGAAGTAGGTAGAAAGCTAAACAATTTGGTTTACAAGGATGAACTTTGGACTTGCTGCAACACTGTAAAATCTTAAGGCTTCTAAGGAGTCATGTTCGCAACCAATTATACAGTGCTAAATTATTCCAAAAGAGACGAAACTTGTTTTTACTTTCTTGACTTCAGCAATAAATTCTAAGTAGGCCTCCCTGCAGTAAAGAATTCTTCAAATCAATCAAATTTGACCATTATGAAGTTATTTGATCTAAAGGACACAGATAATTAATTATTACGATTTTCTTATTATTATTTCATGTCAAATATTTTAAAACCTAAAGTCTTCTTTAAAAAAATTTACATACTAGTCAAATTCTGTATCTATTATTAAACAAAAAGTTTATCGAGAAATACTGTATCTCTTTGTTAGGCCTCACAATTTTGTTAAAAAAATTATTTTAGATTATTTTATTTACCTATTCTATGGCCTACGTCGTTGTCGGTTAGGCAACTAATATAACAAGCCGCCGTAAAACTTTCTACCTGCAGAGGGATTATGAGCTAATTGACATAATCTGTTAAAGTGATACTTATCTTGTAGTGTTTTTAAAAGTAAATGCTTGATTTTGCTTGAAATATAAAAATAGATTAGTGGGCTAAATGGCTCATTAGTTTTGTAGGTTTTCATGTGCTCTAAAAGCCCCAGCTAATAACAGAAGGTTTGTTGGTGATATTAATTTTTAATCAAAAATCAATACTTTCCAAAAACTAGTTGACAAGAAAGGTTAATTCTGCACATATTTAGACTGACAATAATATCGATAAACATTTTAAACTTTTGTTATCACCCGCAATTTCTGTGTGTATGTGACGTAACAAAATCGAAATTAAATTTTTTTGTCGCAATCATTAACACACCGTTTAACATTGGTCAGTTGGATTAGAAACGGCTTATTATAACACTAATATGAAAAGTAATTTTTTATTTGTCAAATTGAAGCATAAGAATATCAAATCCATACAAAAATTCAATAAATCTGGAAGAACGAGCTTTACCGAGTTCATCTACCCCGATCTATTATAAACAACAAATTTCTAATTTTCCAAACGTTCAACTGGAAAATGAGATTTCTGTCATGGTATCACGAGATAATATTTTTTTTAAATTTCATTTAAAAAAGTAGGTTGGCTTTTTTTAATTAATTTCAGTGTGTGAAGTGCCACTTTTTTTCACTCAGTGAAAAAAGTGACACTTTGCTTTTAATTTAGGAATGAACGATTTTAAATAGACGTTTCCTTAGTTACCAGAACTGACCAACGCACTTGACTAAAATGAAGGCAAATACAATTCTATACAAAAGGGCTTGGATTTGAATATTTAATGAATAACTATTAGACCACAAGTGTTAGAAATGCAACTTTTTTTCACAAGTGTGGAGGGAATAAGCGCGCTAACACGAGTTGTCCATAAATTTTTTGAAAATTTCATTATACATTCAAATCCAAGCCTATTTTGTATAGAATTTTAGTTGCATTCATTTTAGTCACGTGCTTTGGTCAGTTCCGGTAACTAAGGAAACCTCTATTTAAAATCGTTCATTCCTAAATTAAAAGCAGTGTCACTTTTTTTCACTGAGTGAAAAAACAAACACCGAAATTAATTTGAAAGTAATTTGAAAAAGCCTACATTTTTAAATGAAATTTTAAAAATAACTATTTATTGCTGCTGCTTTTTGATATATGGTTATTATCAACGCCAGATTTAAATTTATTGAAAAGTTTGCAATTCAAACACCATGCATCTGAATATAAACATGTACTATTGCTACCAAAAAAATCTAGGACAAGGTTTTTTTAGCTGTGTAAATCTGCATTTTTACCTGACAAGTGAGATGTGAATCTGCATTTTTACATGGCAACTGAGATGTGAATAAATCTGAAATTATTTCAAAATTACAATGTCAATAATGCATAGAATGAGTTGAGTTTCAAAAGCTAGGATTATTTATTGCCTAGAAAACGGTAGAACTATTAGGCAAATTACACATTTATATAGTTTTATAATTATTTTGTATTGCAATTTTTGATATTAAGATTTCATGACGTATAAATAATTCTAACCTATCATAACAGTTCATTTCCTCAACTAAAATAATAAAAATTCATGGCTTCTAGATTTAAAATTTGTCCTAGTTTTTTTTGGTAGCAATAGTACATGTTGAAATCCAACAATAATGAATAATGAAAAACGGTAGATACAGTACATAATTAGTTGATGAATCAGACAATATTATTGTGAGCTAACAAGTGAGTTATTAAAATTGATTTACTTGATTAATCATTTTATAAATTATTGTCGATTCTTACGGAATTTTAGTACATGCAAAATGAATTCAACTCTGTTACTATTAGGCCAAAAGATATATTTTTTTATTATCATGCAGTCCTAATGATCGTAGATACCTACAAAAATTTCAGAAACTGTATTGTATTCAATTTTGACAGTTTAAAGTGACATTATTAACTCTATAACAACCTTCATAAACAGTCTATGATTCACAACTGAAATAAAAGTGTTTTATGTACTCCAGTGGGATAAGTAAATCATTACGTCACTCATTTGACACTATTTCAGTTACGTAATAAAGCTCATTACAACACTCAGTTATGTAATGGTTGCATTACGTAACTGAGTTTGTGTAATGACTTCATTACGTATCTGAACTAGTGTCAATTGAATGACATAATGACATTTGCCTACTAAAATATTTTTGAAAATGACAGATCTGACATTTCTCTTAATTCACTTTTCTCAATTTTAGGCAGTCGTAGATAAAATTTTGTACAATACACGTGTGATAATCTGATAATGCATCATTAATATACTTGTGTGCTTACATAACTCGTGCTACGCACTCGTTTGTAACTTACACACACGTATATTAATGATGCTGTTATCCCACTTGTATAGTAAATAACTATTAATTCACTAGAGAATTAAAAAAGTGTCAATGAAGAACAATATATTTTTATTATTTCTACAAATATTTACATTAAATGATTCTTTCTCTTGGTAGTGTGTAATATACATTAAATTACTAAAATTTAGATCAAATCGCCGATGAATGGGTAAATTTATATCTTAATTTGAATGTTTTTTTATTTTTTATTCAAAATTTCGTCAAAATTGAGTAAAAACATATATACGCCACGTCAATTAAACATTTATTAACTCAAAGATATGATTTCACTCGCACTACGTGCTCGTAAGTTTAGCATCTTTTAGTGAATAAACATATGTTTAATTCACTTGGTGTATAATATTTATTATTGTATTAGTTGATTTGATTTATTCCAATAAATAATACACAGAAATAATACGTAGAAAAAGAGCACAATAGACAAAATCATATTATAATTAAACATTAGTAAACATCTTTCAGTGTTTCAAAATATGAATTTGTTAATATATTGGTATTGCATTTAGCTATGGAGAATGTATATTGTATACTTATTCACAACGCTGCCTGCCAATTGCTAGAAAAACTATTTTTGAGACATGCCGGTGATCGGCAAACTAATCCTTTTCCAAGAAAGGTCATTATCGTTTTGGAATGCAGGTAGTACCTAGTGTGAGTCAAACCGCCGAGTTACAAGAGTAAGGATGGTTGCTTATTTAAAGTTAAGTAGGCGTAATAACAAGTTCAAATCTTTCTCCTTATGGGCCTTAAGACGGTAACGACCTGTTTACTTGTGGAATTTGAGGTGTGCAGGTAAAATTCCTTTGTATAATGTACTGTCTGGGACGTTTTCGACTAAAATGTGAAATTTTCCAAACAAATGCAGATATGCAGTCCAAATTACATTGATACTAATGTTAGCATTGCGCTGCTTCTCTTTATAAATACAGTACTCTTTGATTAAACACATTCAGTCAAGTAGACTGTGGCTAGTACTTACTAGTCAGCTTGGAGGAATCCACAACTTTATGTGGATCACTTCAGGGAGAGAGCGTCCCCAACAACAGTATTGACACGGCGCGTTCCAATGGATGAGGGGAAAGCTTCTGTAGATATGAAGAACAGGTGTGAATAACTTTTTATCGATTAAACACTTACAAATCAACTGAGGATATGACATAGAGCAGCAGCTATGGTATTACTAAGTCAAGGCTATTGAAGAATAACTTCTCTAAAGGCTATGCACCAGATATTTACAGGCAAACATCAGATATAGGTTCCATCGGCTCTGATACTGCAATAGGGAAGACAACAAAAAGCTACCTAATTATATTTTTTCCAAGAGAACTATGGGTAGTAGTTGATAAATACAACGGAAATGCAAATATTGAACATAAATCTACTGGGTATTATAAGTAAACAGAGAGAATGTATTGTAAACAATTATGTTGTATATTACTAAAAAACAACGATTGACATCAATGGAGTGAAATTGGAGTTATTGCCACAAAAATGTAACTAATGCTGTCAAATATCTAATTTAATACTCAGATAGGACTAAACATGAATGTAGTGCAAGTGTATGCACCAACATCTAACTGCAACGATGAATAAATAGAGATATTCTATGAGGACTAGAACTTATACCTACTACAACAAACAAAAGAAAATATAATAACATTGATTATGAGAGTCCTAAACGCCAACATTGAGTAGGGGGTAGGGTAAACCGGAATATATTATTGGCGAACACGCACTTCGAAACAAATAAGAAGGGTTTGCACAGCTCTGCCTAGAAAAATAACTAGTAATAACTAACACGTTTCTAAACATCCAAAACGACGCCTCTATACCTGAAAATGGCCTGTTTACTTGTTATGCCAGTGTTTAGCTTTCTGCATTTATAATAAACATTTTTGCTGCAGATACTATAGCTTAGCACGGTCCTGCGTGCCGTTAACATTTAGCGCCAGTTTGACTTAATTATCGCAAAACCTAACCGGACTGTGAAAGTGTTTGGGAGTCGTGGTTATTGGCTTCAGGCACGTTCGATGGCCCCACGTCGGTCGTACAGATGGGCTATAGTCACTTCAAAATGCGTGCCCAGACAGCGTGGCGTGATAACCGTATAAAATTTTCGACACTATAAGTATGAGAGAGGGTCCGTGATTTTAGAAAGAGGTAGAGACACTTGAGACACTTCCGAGGAAGAAGTGAGCGTCTTCCGGTTTTGACTACGAAAACGCCAGTTGAAGCAACTCAGACGTGTGTTTCTTGTGTGTGGCCCGGCAGCTTTCAAGTAAATTTGTGTGCAACTCGCTTCGGAGGAAATCCCGGATTTACATCTCAGCGCCAGCTTCCCGTATTGAATGATCCCGCCTTTGAAGAGTGCTTCCTGTAAACGAAATTATGTAGCAACCTGGTTCGATCATAGTAATTTTTAAAACCCGGGGTTTGAAGCTTCTACTGATTTGTTTGTTTGAGTTACCTTTTGTAACGATCCCTATCAGCGATACTCGTGTGATCCCGACCTGCTGTTGGCAAATTCGTGTTTAACCCGCCGCAGAGTTGTTTTTTCCTGGCTCCGGCTTAAACCTTCATCAGGATAGAGTTCCTGCAAACTGTAGTCTTCTCTTTTTGCATCAGCCCTGCCCTGGTATCGTAAGAAAGTGTATTACCAAGTTTGTGACCCCCTTTTTTATTTGTGCATAATATTATTTTAAAGAAGTATTTGTTCGCGCTACCGAAGTAGATAAAAACAACGTCATTTCGTTTCTGTTCTTGTTGTTCTTTGTCGTGCAGCGAGCAAATAATAAACGCTTGTAGAAATTAGGAACGCCCGTTGCATGTGGGCTTGAGACTTAATTTGTCAATTAACAACAATATTTGTTCCATGTTTGTGCAAGGACAGAGTTCGAAACTGTGCCATTAACAACAGCCACTTCGGTTTGCACCTGATAGAAGCAACCATTTTTGAACTGAGCTCTGTCTTCGTTTCTTGTAATATTATTACCATTTCCAGGGGACCCTTTCATTTATTTATTTTGTGGTGTTATATTTTACGATTTTGATTGCGTATTTACTCTGTGTATGTTTATGGTGTCTGTTTCACAAACCCCATTAGTTTTAATACCAGATAAAATCTCATTGGTCAAGTTCTGGTGTGTTTCGTTTAGTAAAAGGCAAAATTGCTAGAAAGACTAGCGCTAGAAGAAAAAAAATCGCATAGCTAAAATATCTTAAAGACTTTGTTTATAGTACTTACGTAGTCAAGTCAGAATAGCCGCGATCATAGCCATCAATCTGAACGGATAGGGTTTTGCCGAAGAAAAAATTACTGACACTAACTCGAATTATTTTTATATACTGCAGTGTTTATTCATATGCACTGTGGCTTTTTCTATATTATCAAAAAGCGCTGGACGTAATATGTGTTGTAACGAGATAAAAAAAAACTACAGTGTATTTACAGGCTATTTACAGGCTTTACTAATAATTAACATAAGAACACAACATAAAGTACATAACATAATGTTCATAACGCCGTAACTAAACTCGAACTGCCGCCGGCGGCGTTGAGGATTGTACCGTTGGGATGCGCAATTGCGCACCCTGTCAGACCATTTTTAAATTCGATAATTATGCGACCATTTGGAGTATTTTTGGTACAAAGATTACGAGTTTGCTTGTATATGGGTTTCTTTTCGGTCATATTTTCTCGTATAATGCTTTAGCTAATTGCATCTAAAAATTCTAAAGATTTGACAGGCAAGCAACTTTTTTTTCTGGAAGGTCCAGCGAAATCGCTCTGGGCTCTAACCGTCTTCTTTGCAGCTGCAATTGTTTCGTCACGTTTAAGCGCGCTTAATTAGATCAATTTCAAAACGCAGTCTATTAGAGAAAGCGAGATACTTTCTAAAAGAATTTAATTCCGTCGCACTCTGTCGTCCTCAGGCTGCTTTGCTTGTTGTAGCATGGGAGTTCACGCAAAGCAATGCGTCGGGATTGGCTACAGGTGGTGGCAGGACCGAGGCGTCTGGCGCAAAAAGGTGGCTTGGCTTCGGTTTTGGGAGTCAGTTGTTTTCCGGCTGGGGTTAACGGCGCTTCTTCGAGCGTTCGCTCTTAGTAGCCACCCCGTACCTTCGAGCACGGACGGCGTGTGCTAAATACAGCGTGTTTTGTTTTTGGGAGGAGTTCTTCACGGGCCGCTGAGGCGATAAGTGGTGTTTGTTTGGAGTGACAGTGTGTGTCCTGGTTTGTTTGTATGACCGCCGTTTCTGCACATTTCCGTGGGCCGCAACGGCCTTCTTCCCGAGAACTTTGGGATCTAATCTGCAGAGCGGACCAATACTTCGGTTTCGCCAGTTTACCGTTGCGTTTTCCCTCGAGGGATTTACACCAGACCCTACCACTTAGAGCAAATCTTTTGGACCGCACGACGCCCACGCTTACGTCTGAAGTCCGCCCGTTGCAGTGGCGAGTTCTCCGACCATCACGACGCCATCTCCCGGATAAACCAATCAGGTAGCGAGTGTAGTTAGTAACAACTAATTAACTTTTATTAACTTATTTAATGACTCACTGTCGCCTTTACCGCGGCCGCTTGTAAACCAAATTCATTCAGTTGTTCAGTTATAATTTATGTGCTTATTTACTGACTCACTGCCGCCTTCATCGAGGCCGTTTGTAAACCAAATTCATTCCGTTGTTCAGGTATAATTTATGTGCTTATTTGCTGTGTTCGAGAGTTAGTCAATTTAGTACTGTGTTTATTACTATACCAGTTGATTTACATGTGTTAAGACCAATAGAACGGTTTATTAAACTATGCTTTACGATTTCCTAAGAGTTTGTGCATGCTTATTTTCAGGTTATGTTAGATACTGTGTAAAGATAAATATACGGCGCAGCCTGAGTGTTTAAGCGTTGCAGGTAAGTTGGGGACGTTTGCCGCTGTAGCGTCTGAAGTCAGAAGGCTGTACACATCTATGTTCTACTCCCGTTGAGCTTTACATTTCGCCAAGGTGTAAAGTTGGAAGGTAGGGTCATTTGATATCCCGATTTTACTCTGGGTCTATCTTTGCATTTTCGTTTGTGTCGATGAAACCTGATGACGCTCAATGAATTTTATCAATGTTTACCGTCCCTTAGGCTGTTGTCCGTAGGTAATCTCGTGTAGGACCACTCCTCGCGCCACTGATGTGTAGTCGGCATATCTTGTTGCGGGCTGGACAGCGGTCCTAAGTAGGGATGGTTGTCAATTCCCAGACCTACTCTTTTGAACCTAGTTCGTTTGCCGGAGTAGGTGCACCTGGTTTGGCGTTCGTTAAAGAGTAGGTCGCCTGATAAGTGTTCCTTCAATGAATCGAATCACTGTGCACCTAAGTCGAACCGCGCCAACGCGCGGAGCGGCGAACCTGTAAACGGAATGCCGGACTCTCGCACCTAGGAGTGATCCGTCGTTCCTTCAATGAATCGAACAGTTTTGCACCTAAGCCAAACCGCCCCAGCGCTAATGAGCGCGGAGTGACGGAACTGTGGAACGGAATGCCGAACTCTCGCTCCTACGAAGTGGATCGGATCGCTCCTCTTTCTCGGACTGCAAAGACGTCGAACTTGAAATCGGAATGGAAATAGATCGACGCGGTTTGCACTTTGCAATCGTTCGTAACTGACTAGGAACTGCATAATCTACGCAAGGAATTTCAGATTCGGATTCGGAATTGCGGGATCGTTATGGCAATGCCTCGTGTGTTGTGCCAAAATCATAGACCATGTAGGCTACTGTAAGGTATAAATGGAAAAAAGGGAAAACAGCTCATAATTTTAAATTGTAATAGACATATTTAATTGTAATAGTTATTGAAGCCCTGCTAATGCAATCAAAGAAATTTTTTACAATTGAAATAGACGACCCAGCAAAAACTTCCGACCGGAGCCGTCGGATTCAAATCAAAATCACGTCCCCTACAATAACATATGAGTCATAACATGCGACTGTAGATGCAGGCCCGTCCGAGATCCGACTCCGACCGCTCCAGCGTCTGGCGAGACCTGCTATTTCCCGGTGACCGCAAGCCGAACTGAACCTAGTTTCTTGCACCTAGTTCGGAGTCGGAGTCGGATCAGGTGCACTTGATCCTTTAGCGGAACAGATTTTACCATCCCTAGTCATTGTCCCGATTTAGAGAAATATCTTCCGCGCTGGCCATTTAGCTTCTACGTAATTTTTCTATGAGCCGGCGCGGTGTCGTAAAAGTCGTTTTAGACCGTAAGGCGCACCCACCACAATGCTGAAATTTAAATGTTAGCGTTATTTTGATGACAATTGTGTAAAGCGACGGAAAGTATCAACATCAGTAAAGCAGTTATAGATATTAAAATAAAAATTAAACAGCATAGATGATTCACATACTTGATAGAGTAAAAGTAAAAAAACTTTTAGATGCGTGCTAGTGCAAATTCAAAATAACAGTAAACTCTAAATTAAATATGTGCTTTATATGCAGTATAAATATTACATATAATATACAATTAATTAGTTGTGATTCAATATTTAAACGAACATTTTCCAGAAAGAATGGATGTAATATAGGAATACAGAAAAGAAGGTGTGTTCACGACTATGTGCTAGTCACATTTTAATGACTACCCTAAAAGACGTATTAAAAGTGATTTAGAACAAACAGAAATCATCCTAGCACTGCCGAACAACTAATGTAGCGACAAGAATTTAGTTAATAACACGTCAAAGATGGAAGGATAACATCGAATCGGACTTAAAAACAATGGGCATAGAAAATTAACAACTCATGACATATTAAGCAAAATAGAGGCAAATAGTGGCATTAGGTAAGACCCACCCAGGGTTGTAACGCTACGGAGTAAGTAAGTATACACAGTTACACACTCATGAAGAACATATATTTTAAATGATAATTCTTCAGATCGCTTCTTACTGAATATTATTTAATAAGATTTAATAAGAAACTTATATGTAGACATATTCACTTGTAGCTGCAGCGTCAAGTTGTAACCTCATTCACATTTTATTTAAATACTTGCACTCAGAGCCGAAGCCGCCCCCGCTTCTTCATCAATTCCACCGATACAAGAAGTTTTTCTAAACCAGGATTACAAGTGTAAGTCAATTCTAACACTTTTTTTGTTTTATTTAGTATTATTATTATTAAATATCATTAGTAATAAAAAATATTTAAGGAACCTTAGCTCTGCGTAGAGTTTTGCATCAGTCGTATATTTTCCTTGATTCGCCATAGCAAAAGAAAAGCTGCTCAGCAACCGATAAATTTTTTTTACAGAAGCTGCAATTTACCAACCTTCGTTAATGCATTGAAAATGAATTTTAATAATTTTCAAGTCTGCATAAAATTTGGAAAATCTGAAAAATTTACAAATTTATATCTGTATTATTATTGTTTATTATACGCCACGCAAAACGTTACTGCGAAGTTCTACTGCTTAGCAGATCATTAATAAATAATATGTATTACAGTTTTGAATCTTTTCAGCATGTTGTACTCTTTAATATTAATTTGAAATTAGATAAAGGTGTTGAATTCAATATTACATTCAAATTTTTTTATATAACTCTAGAAGATGTATTGCTTATATGAGTCATTTTTATTATTACATTTATTAGCTGTTTGAAAGGAGTTCTGAGAATTACTATCCATCCGATCGACGGCTCCACATATTATTGTTCATAGTTTATTTTGTATACTCATGAAACGTGCTTTAATGGCAAATAAAAGAGGGCAGTGTAAAAAAGGGATTAGAAGTGAATAGACCTTTGAGTTGTTTAGTCGATATGAATCTTTAGTTTTGTGTTCAATATATATATTTTAAAAGGATTTGTTGTTTGGGGAGTTTTTGCATTGTCTAAACTAAGTAACTTTCATTTTTCGTACATATACATATGCATATGTATTTATATTTTTAAAGTCCCCATCATTTTTTTCCATTACAGTTTCGCATGTGTTCCTGCCAGTGGCCACTACAATTGTGCGAACAAGTGCAGCGCGGCAATGACCTTAACCGACGAAATATTATTCATGTTAGAGAATAATACAATCCGACACGCGATTTACTATTTACTCGCAAATTTACAATTTCACAAAGGGCCAGAATACAAAAAATTTTAACATTTTCCTTATTTAAAAATTGAGAAAATAAGGTAATCCCCCCTCTCACAACAGTATCCCGAACTCTCCTAAAAAATACAATTAACCAGTAGAAAGTTTCCAAACAGCGAAATCACACAAATATTGATTTTAAGGTTATTCTGCTAATTATATTGTTTTCTCCATTTTGCAACCCCCAAATCCACCGGGGTCGCAAAATGTGCACATCCCGAATTCTCTTAAAAAAATGACAATTGACCAGTTGAAAGTCTTCAAACCGCGAATTTTACACTAATATTAATTTCAAAGTTTTTCTGAAAATTATAACGTATTCTCCATTTCGCAACCCCCAAATCAACCTGGGGCCCGCAATATTCCTACATCCCGAATTCTCTTAAAATATACAATCGACCAGCAGAAAATCTCCAGCGAATTTTAACTTTCTTCTGATAATTATAACGTTTTCCCCATTTTGCAACCCCCAAATCTGCCGGGGTCGCAAAACTTCCACATCCCGAATTCTCTTAAAAAAATCAATTGACTAGTAGAAAGTCTCCAAACAGCGAATTTTACACAAATATTAATTTAAAAGTTTTTTTGAAAATTATAACGTTTTCCCCAAATCCACCTGGGGGCCGCAAAATTCCCATATCCCGAATTTTCTTAAAATATACAATCGACCAGCAGAAAATTCCCAGCGAATTTCACAAAAAATATTGATTTTAGGGTTTTTCTAAAAATTATAACGTTTTCCCCATTTTGCAACCCCCAAATCCACCTGGACTGCCAAATTCCCACATCCCAAATTCTCTTAAAAAATAAAATCTACTAGTAGAAAATCTCAAAACGGCGCATTTCACACAAATATTAATTTTACAATTTTTCTGATAATTATAACGGTATTCTCATTTTGCAACCCCTAAATCCACCTCAGCCGCACATCTCTTAAAAACTCACCGATTTATCCACACACTGCCAAAAACAAAATTCGACATTTTTTTTCTTTCTCCCTGTTTATGCGAATATCTAATTTACTACAAATGCACCTCAGCTTTCTACTCTTGTAATTCCCCCCCCCCCCCCCGTGCATCGCAAACCCCAAAAAGCAGCCAGTACGATGAGCGCTGGTTCATCCTCTTTCCAACTAGCCCCAAATTACATTTGAATCTTTCAAATAGTATGCGATGTAACAGCACCGAACGCTTTCGTCTCTCCAGAAAGTTCGCCCTATACAAAATCTTCAAAATGACACCAACAATATTCACCTGCAATACGTACAACTTGCAAAAATTCGGGAAAACTGGATTTTTCAAGCGTCACACAAATCGCTAGAAGAGCCCCGTAGTAGCTCATATCTCCAATTCGTTAAACATTTTCGATGTTAAAACAAAGTGGTTTGTTAAAAATGTATTTAAAAACTAGTGACTCAGTGAAAGAGATATTCAAAACAATTACGAGTAAAACAGTGGCCCCGACCAAAAAGCTAAATATTGCAGCGTAGTTGCGAAATGTGCACCAGACTTACGTACATCATGCCGAGCAGCTGACACTTATATAATTACATTTCTAAACACTTCTGATACATCTGTGGCAGAATATTTTCATGGATAATTTTGACGTGTTTCGAACAAAAAATCTGGTGTGATACACTCACACAACTTCCTTTTAGAGTGATCTTACAATTAGTCAAAAATTGCATTTTTAATTTTTAACCATTTGTTAAAAATTTTCAAAAATTACAAATTCTACAAAAACGGTACAAAATCGAGTGTTAGTTGAAGAGACAAATTTTCTCTAGAATTTTAAGGTGAATTCAAAAATGTAATAATATACCGGGTGTTTTATTTAAAATAGGAGTTAATAAAAAAAATAGAAAAAAAAAACAAAAGAAACCCACTTTAGAAGTATTCAACTGGAAAATCACCTATATCACATCAATACACATTAAAAATGTAAGAAAAATGTAAAGTTTAAAAAAAATCGTTAGAGCCGTTTTTGAAAAAATCGAAAAAAACTGAAAAATCACAAGAGTAAACACCTACTTCCGGTTATGCGATTTTCTTCAAAAGCTTGCTGTCTCATCTACATAGTACACCAAACTTATATATGAAGTTTCAACGCCATACCTCTTTTCGTTTTTGAGATATTCTGTTCACAGACACACACACAGACACACACACACACAGACAGACCAATGAAAAAAAATATGTTTTTTGGGATCAGGGGACTCTAAAACGTGAAGATCCGTTGAAAACTCAATTTCGAATTTTTGGGGTGAATCCAATACTTCCTTTACAGTAAAAGGAAGTAACTAGTGACTCAGTGAAAGAGATATTCAAAACAATTACGAGTAAAACAGTGGCCCCCGACCAAAAAGCTAAATATTGCAGCGTAGTTGCGAAATGTGCACCAGACTTACGTACATCATGCCGAGCAGCTGACACTTATATAATTACATTTCTAAACACTTCTGATACATCTGTGGCAGAATATTTTCATGATTAATTTTGACGTGTTTCGAACAAAAAATCTGGTGTGATACACGCACACAGCTTCCTTTTACTCTCATGTTATAATTAGCCAAAAATTTGATTTTTAATTTTTAAGGATTTGTCAAAAATTTTCCAAAAATTACAAATTCTACAAAAACCGTACAAAATAGAGCGTTAGTTGAAAAGACAAATTTTCTCTAAAATTTTAAGTCCAATTAAAAAATGGAATTATATACGGGGTGTTCTATTTAAAATAGGAGGTATTCAACTCGTCTCATCAATCCACATTTAAAATGTAAAGTTTGAAAAAAATCGGTAGAGCCGTTTTTGAAAAAATCGAAAAAAACTGAAAAATCAGAAGAATAAATACTATACTTCCGGATATGCTATTTTCTTCAAAAGCTTGCTCTCGCATCTAGATAGTACACAGGACTTATATATGAAGTTTTAACGCCATACCTTTTTTCGTTTTTGAGATATTCTGTTCACCCACACACACAGACACACAGACTGACAGACAGCCCAATGAACAAAAACATGTTTTTTGGGTTCAGGGGGACTCTAAAACATGATGATTTGTTGAAAACTCAATTTCGAATTTTTTGGGTGAATCCAATAGTTCCTTTATTATAAAAAGAAGTAAACAGGTACTTTACTTGAAAAAAAATGTATTTTAGCTTAAAACTTATTGGGCTCATGAAGACCAATCCCTGTATATCTGTATTGACTTTAAAGCCTTGAAATTATACCCGATGGCAGAATCGACTAGACATTTGAGATACAAGCTATAGCTGATTGTGAAACATTAGATGAAATGTAATTTCTAGTATCAAAAAGGGCAGGGTTCAAATTATCCCATTTGTTAAAAAAAAAAAAATTCCATTGACGTGTAATTCAAAATACATTTGCTCCAATGTGACATTGGCTTTAGGGATTTTTTTCTTTTTTACCAGTAGTTAGCACAATTAGTATGAAACCTGAACTAGCTTGTGCAAGATTTGGCATTTGTTAGAGTACCAAAAGTTCTGTTTTAAGTATAAGCATAATTATAAAAGCCAGTGAAGATGTTCGTCCGTCCGTCCGTACGTCACACTCCATCGTCATCGATCGGGCTTACTTCGTCACGATCGGGCTACTTCTTTCAGCGCCACTTAACGATAACAACATACTTTACTGCTACTGGATGCTGCCTGTAAATTCTTTCTGTCTTTTTATGTCTAAGTAAGCAATTTAATGTCACCAAATCACAATTGTAAAGCGAATACATATCTATGGACTGAGTATTTTTTAAAGATGAAGAAGGAAAACTGGAAAAAGACCCAAAACGTAGGTTCACTGTTTAATCTAGAAAAAGGCTCAAAGTTTAGAAGAAGAAAAGCTAAAGATGGTAGAAGAAGAAAAGCTAAAGGTGATAGAAGAGGAAAGACTGAAAGTAGTCACAAACTCAATGAGGTTGAAACAGTTAAGAATTGTCCATTCCTCTTGCGTCTTATGACGCTTTAAGTGTAATTATTAACTTCAACCCCAACTTGGTCACAACTCCCAATTTCGATTTTGGTCAGAACGCCCAACTTGGTTACAACGCCTAACTTTGATTTTCGTCAGAACGCCCAACTTGGTCACAACGCTAAATTTCGATTTTGGTCAGAACGCCCAACTTGGTCACAACGCCCAATTTCGATTTTGGTCAGAACGCCCAACTTGGTCACAACGCCCAATTTCGATTTTGGTCAGAACGCCCAACTTGGTCACAACGCCCAAACTTGATTTTGGTCAGAACGCCCAACTTGGTCACAACGCCCAACTTCGATTTTGGTCACAACGCCCAACTTGGTCAAAACGCCCAATTTCGATTTTGGTCAGAACGCCCAACTTGGTCACAACGCCCAATTTCGATTTTGGTCAGCACGCCCAGCTTGGTCACAACGCCCAATTTCGATGTTGGTCAGAACGCCCAACTTGGTCACAACGCCCACTTTTGATTCTGGTCGCAACGCCCAACTTGGTCATAATGCCCTAGTTTGATTTTGGCCACAACGCCAAACTTTGATTTTGGTCATATCGCTCAGGCGCCACAGAAAGTAAGAAAAATGTGTATCTAAAATGAATAATAATAAATTAAACTTTTAAGGTGAGGTAGCAAAATTTTCAAGTTCTCGTAAGTAGTATTAATATTATTTATTTTTGATAATAATTCAGTGGCGTAGTGTGTTGTCCAAAAGAGTTTCTAAATTCGGATTATAACATAAAGTTGTATTTTTTATATGGAACACATAGCTGTGGAATTTAGAAAGAGGATATATTTTCCCATTTTAGTGACATATGTCGCATGGGATCGATTTATTCATTTTTACTACTTTATAGTAACAATTCACAATTTTTAATATTTCGTTGTTTTCTAGTTGAAGGTTTCTGCCATTTAGAATATAAGTGATTAAACAAAGTTTTTGGGTTGTTACAATACCACCGTTTGATTGACAGAATTAATCACGTTTGATTGTTGCTTATAATATTATATGTATTGTCCTTCATACATCCATTTATCAGAATATTTTATTGTCCATTAAAACCTCTGCAGCTTCTCAAATTAAAAATGCATTTGCAAAAATTTAAATATCCTGCTTCATATATGAGGGAGGTTCGAAAATATGAAAATGATTGAAAAATAAATACCCTTATTTTTCAAAATACATAAAAGTGTTAATTGGAAGTATTTGTTATAACATATCTATTAAAAATTATAATTGATTTTAAATTGTTATTTGGTCCGTTTGCTATTAGATTATTTAAAAATTTGACACAAAAATGAAATTTGTTAGCACTAATTTCGAATCAGGTAATATCCTGGTTGCTAAGTGAGGGGAAACTCGGGTTTGACAGTACACGTTTATCTTATCCGCTGATAAGTTAACTTTGAAGTATTTCGTTTGGTAATACACAGGGTGGTAAGAAAAAATAGGAGAGACCAAAAAAAATTGTTTTCGAAGCAAGTAACTGTGACTTTATATTTGACACCTACTTTTAATTCTTCTTCAGATAACATTCTTGTCTATTTTGAAAAATAAGAATACTTTATTCTTGAACCATTTTCATATTTTTGAACCTTCCCCATATACGAAAGTGTATTTACATTTTGACAAGTGAATTTTTAGTTTGAGATGTAGGAACTTGTATCAGGAATAAAACTCTCTGATAAATGGATGATAAAAAACTCCATGTGTTACAAATTTATGGCAAACGGTATATTTTCCGTCGGAATTTTAATGTCTCTAATGTTCTCTCCCGGAAGGCACGTTGGATTGAAATGACAGAATTAGTTAAATTGCTAGTTATCTGTATACAGATTGGTGGCGGAAAATGTGAACATAAGTAATCAAATGTGCTAGAATACAGTTTATGGACTTTGTATGCATTAGGAACTTTATAAATTTGGGTGGAAGGTTGAATTTGTAACGTAAGGTAGTGCTAAGCAGGAATTTTTTGAAATTCAACCCCTAAGCGGGCGAAAAAAGATAAAATGGGTTTTTATGAATTCCTTAATGTCTCTTACACCCGGTGTTTACTTGCAAAGATTTTCAATGCAAATGCTTAGAAACGTATTTCAGGATTTTTCCCTAATCAACCTCTAAAGGTACAAATGTGTTCGAGGTGAATTTTGAAAAATTTGCCCCTAAGGGGGTAAAAAGAGGTAAATGTGTTTTCACAAATTCCTCAATATCTCTTAGACCCGGCTATCGCCTCGTCAAAAGAAGTAACATTCTCACGTTCTAAAATCATTAATTTCGCGCACTTAATACAAAAATAGCCTTTTCCAACTCATACAATTATTGAGGTTTTTCCTAATTAAAATTTGAACTTAATATATCCAAAAAACTTGACACTTGACAGTTTGACACAATGATATCGTTAGTTACCAAAGTACATTGTGTTATTTCCTATGTTTTTTATTTACAAAAACCACAATAATTTATTCGGTAGTGATTAATAGTAATTTACGATACAAGTAAGTAAAGCTAGTCTTTATAGTCACGAGTGGGGCAGAGTATTAAGCCCCGCGAGTGACTAAAGATGCTTTACGCATGTGTATCGTACCATATTTTATCTATGATAAAATCTACAAAACACGTAAATATAAGAAAAATATTTAAATGTAAATTGCAAACGGTCGTAATTTGGCGTGGTTAAAAATTTTAAAACCGTTGCTGCTGACAACGTAAACTAATGAAAACATGTTATTAAACAGTCGTTTTACAAACTTAAAATTGCCAACTAAAAGTCAATTTTACACTGTCGTAGATAGAGTAAATTTTATCCACTATTATCATTAGTGTTACTCTAGCAACGTGGCTTTAGTGGATAAAGCACTTACAACTTTATAGGTAGGTGTTGGAAAGTAGTTATGTATGGTCTAATTGAATAAAGAGGCATGTTATCCATAAGGGCAAAACTTTAACTCACGAGAGATAAAGATTTGCTCAGATACAATACAGCTTTATAAATAGGCATTGGAAAAAAGAATTACTTCACTACTATAGCCAAATTCTCCTGAGAAAATATATGGAAACAGATAACAAAAACGTAAGTGTATCTAATAGCTATTTATGCAACAATTGCTAAACGTTGATGTTTATGCATGAGACATGAAAAATATTAAACGAAGCCGAAGGCTGAGTTTCGTAACATGTCGAGTGCAATAACACTTTTAGCACGAGTTTGCATACAATATTTTGTCTACAATCTTAATTTTTTTGTTATTAATCCCTAAATGTCGATTTAACAAAGCTTTGCATTTATTACAGTTATAATTTATCTCATAATAAAGCGATTGCCTTGAAGCGCAGGTGAATGTTTGTGAAGACAGTACTGTCAAAGTCAGTTATCAAAAATAATTATAATAGTACACATCTGACTTTATTCATTAGATAACGCTTTAATTATCCTTCCATAAGTTGGTTAGTTGGGTCATTGCGGTTTTTGCCAACTGAATACGCCTTCGGATCTCAAGTTCACAGCTGCCAGACTTGTGCAGGGTGGAACCAAGGTATGTGAACTGTTCCACAATTTCGCAGTTGCCAATGTGTACAGGTTGCCTCCTATTCTCATTTTCTCGATCAACTATCATGATTTTGGTTTTGATAAAGTTTATTTTAAGGCCAAATTCTGCACTAGTATTTTCAAGTAAGTTTAGTAATTCGAGAAGTTGGTCTTCATCTTCAGCTATGAGAACAGTGTCATCAGCGAATCGAAGATTGGAGAATCTTTTCCCCCCGATCTTGATTCCTCCATTCCAGTTGTCTAGAACTAAGCGCATTACGAATTCGCTATATATATTGTATAAGAGTTGTTACGTTACTTTTGGAGCGACCCTCGTATTAGTAAATTTTCGCTAGCTGAATTTTTGAACTTGAATATTTATGGTTGGCTTTTGTCAATTTTTGCATGCTTTAAACTAGGTATAATTGGCTATATCTTATTTTTAATTACTCTCCTATAATTATGAAGCACTTTCGTAAGCATCTCCCCGAATAACTACCCCTAGATTGCTAATTAAATTTATTTTTGCTTCATTTCTACATATATTACAGATTGGTAGTTAGGCAACCCTCTTCGCTCTTCTAACACTTTACAGTTATATTGCTGTTATCTGCGATGGCACTGGTGCATTCCATTAGTTTTTCTGGAGGTCATGCAGTTTTTGGAACATTGATAAGAGCAGACTTGGTGCTGCATTGCTGGAAATTTTCCTTCCTGTTCGACATTTAGCTGTGTTCTAGTGAAGTTGTACCTATTTGGGCTCGTTTGCTTTGTAAGCTTTGGTAGCTTTCTCGATTTGAAAAGGATTTTGTCGCATCGAAACCCCATGGACGTGCTGGTAATTTTTGGTGTTTTATATTACCCCGTTCGTATCGCCTGTTGGGCGGATTTAATGGTACCGTCTTCGCTGAGCACATGTCGAAATCCTTCAGGCTGCCTACGATCGTAAGGTTTGTGGTCGTTAACTGCTGCTCCTAGCACCTTCGTATAGCTGTGATTTTGTATTTCAGCCTGCTTGTGACCTGGCCATTGTTTATTGCTTGTTTGCTGCCGTTGTGTCGTTGTGAATTGGCTTTTCCCTCGTAACCTGTGGACGAGCACATGTTATCTGGATCGACCCCAATGAGCTGTCGTAGTACAAACCTGCTGCGGAAGCTTCTGCTAGTCGCAGTCTCTCCCCCGCTGAACTCGTAGTTTGGGCGAGAACTTCTCCAGCTCCGTTTGGACCTTGCACTGGGCCCCTGCCTGAGAGATTAGCCCCAGCTGCTGTCGTAGCCTACGGAAGTCACCTCCTCCTGCTGGCCGCTCCACGCGCCAGAAACTCAAGCTGGCCATAGGCTAGTGCTCCTACGAGGTTACCAAGGTCAAAAGTTGTATCGTTAGCTGTATTTTGTATGTTCGTATTGGAAATTGTGATTTTTGCTGTGTTGCCCATTTTATAGACTCGTTTAGTAATGTTGAATAGCTGCGTTCGCTACGCTTTGAATGTAAATCAGAGTACTCACCTGCTGAACTAATAATTCACTTTCATGGCGCGTTTGACTTCGTTTATTGTTTTGCTTATTTGTTGCGCGATACCTGTCAAGTCGCTTCGTGGCTCGTTCGAACTACGTGCGTGTGGCTCCGTTCCAGCCCACGGGATTATTACGAATTTGAATTCATTATGTTGTTCGACGTTTTTGCTTCTTTAATTCGGGGCGTGAAGCGTTAGCAAGCATGCTGTTTATTTTTCAACAACTATTATATTATGTCTTTCCTCTAGGGCGTACGGAACTGCGTGAGATCTCACTCTATCTAGTATATCCCGCCAATTAGAAAAGTTGAAGCGTAATTATTCGGGCAAAAGCTAGCGTCGTGTGTCTTTAGCTAGCAACCGCTTATCGCTTGCGACGTCCTCACCCTCTTTTGGGATCTCTGCTTCACAGCGGGTTGCACTTTGAGTCAGATTTGATTGCTTTTTTGGTTACGCGTGTAGATCTGCTTCACAGATCGCGGTAGTTAAGCTTGATGATTGTGTTTGCAAAATTTATACTTTGATTATTTGGCTACGCGCTCAGGTAGTGAGTATTTGGTTATTCGTTATGCGGCAATTGTAATCTGTGATATATTTAGGGTACTTGTGTGTGCAATTTATATTGGTATATGTACGCAGCATTGATTTTAATGTGTTATATTTATTATTGTTTCATTGTATTGGTCTTGACATGTGATATTTGGGCATTTGGTTGCAAGCACTATAGAACCTCCTGTATTAATAAAACTTGTTATCAGCTTGATTTTGGTGGTGTCAATTTTTATTGCTATTGTAAGCTGGGTGTATCCCAACCTTGGGGGAGGTTCGACCTAAGGATTTATTCTTCGTCGAGAACCTGGCGCCCTTTTTAGAGTTTGGAAGTTTGGAACCCCGACCTCACGGCGAGTTAGCCGCCTTAGGCCAATATTTACCAGCTGACAAAATACCTAGTACAACTTTCGTCAACAGGTAAGGCCCACCCTTGCTCCTTTTATCGTTACAGAGTGGAGAGAGTACGCATCCTTGTCGAACGCCTTTACGAATCTTGCATTTTTCAGAGATGACATTTTCGATCTTGACAACAGCAGTACTACCTTTATACAGCTGTCTAATGAGAGTGATCAGGTGTTTTGGTACTCCCATCTTTTGGAGCACTTTCCACAGTTGTGACCATTTTACATTATCAAAGGCCTTCTCGTAGTCAACGAAACATAAATACATAGGAGTGTAGTATTCTCGAGCTTTCTCTATAAGTTGTCTGACATTTAAAATTTGTTCTCGGGTTCCGCGTCCCTTTACGAAGCCAGCCTGTTCAGGAGCAATTTGACTAGAGAGGAATGCTGTTAGCCTTGCTTGTAGTATATACAGCATTACTTTGCTAGCATGTGTAATTAGGGAGATTAGGCGGTAGTTGTTACAGGAAGTTGTTGAGCCTTTTTTATGTAGGGGCATTACCACGGACGTGGGCCAATCTTCTGGCCATGAACACGTTCTCCATATTCTCTGGCATAGTTGGTGTATGATTTTCTGACCTTTTCGTTTAATACTTCTGCTGATAGCATATCTATCCCCACTGCTTTACCATCTTTATGCTTCTTGGTAGCAGCATAAACTTCATATCTCAAGATGTCTGGTTTTTGTTCATATTCATGAACTTCTGTGTCGGCATTGTTGTCGTCATGGTAAAGGTTTTCTCAGTAGGTTCGCCATATCTTGATTATCTGGTCAAGTTCGGTGATCATGTTGTTATCTTTATTTTTAATTGCCCAGTTCCGTGGTTTGAATTGTCCAGTAATGCGGCGCATTTGTGCGAAGAGGTCCTTGGTATTGTTATGGTCAGCATATTTTTGTAGTTCTGCACATATCTGCATAAAGTGTGCATTTTTATCTCTCCGGGAGCTATTTTGGATTTTTCTGTTTAAGAATCGGTAGCGCTCCAAATCGTTGTTGCTGCTCATGCCTGTTGTCTTAATTTATCTTCTGTTTAAAATAAGATCCAAGGTTTCCGCTGAGAGCCACGTTTGTTGTTTTTTAATTTGCGGTTCTGGAGGTATTTCGTGGAGTGTCTCACTTACAGCGTCTATAAGAGCCTGCCATATGTCATTCAAATTCATGTCGGTGATATTGGATACATGTAACTGTACTTTTTGTATGACGTCCGTTGCAAATGTTGGTGCCTGCTGTAGGTTGACCTTGGGGAAATGTTTGGTCTCGTTTCTCCTGCAGGATTTTAGTTTTATCGACAGCTCAAACACAAGCAATTGGTGGTCTGTGCCACCATCAGCGGAAGGAAGAGTTTTCACGGTTGTGATAGAAGATCGCCATCGTTGTCGGATTAGAACATAGTCGATCTGGTTCTTGTATTTTCCATCAGGTGAACGCCATGTGTGTAGTCTACATTTATGCTGCGTAAATACGGTATTGGCAATTGTAAAGTTGTTGTCTATACTGAATTGTATTAGACGTTCCCCTCTTTCGTTACGTGTTCCCATTCCATGTTTTCCCACCACAGTTCTGATGTGGTTATCCATAAGTGTGTTTCCAACTTTTGCATTGTAGTTCCCTATTAGAATTAATATTTCTTTATTCGGGATTTTATTGATTGTTGTTTCAATTGTTTTATAAAATTCTTCTATGATGTCTTCATCAACCTCGGATGTGGGTGCGTATAGTTGTATTATGTTAACAGTGCAAGGTTGGGAATTAATTTTAATGGTTATTATTCCTTAATTGATTGTTTCGTATCCTATAACTCCTTTATTTAGTTTATTCGATACTAAGAAACTAACTCCATGGACACTTCTATCTCCTGTGCCAGAGTAATAGACTGTATAGTTGGTTGTATTAAAGTGACCATGTCTTTGCCAGTGGATCTCAGAGATCCCCGCTATGTCTATGTTGCAGCGTGTCAGTTCTTTTTCGAGGATCTGTAACTTTCCGGATTTGTTCAAACCGCGGACATTCGATGTAGCCAGTCGAGTATTGTCTAGCCTTTGTGTGGTCTTCCTGGTAGCTAAATTTCCGTGTGATGCACTAGGGTCCACATCTACACGGCCAGTAGCCAATTTGTCACCGTCTGCCCTGGACGCAGTACGGAGCCGGGTGCTAGCCGGGTCGCTCGGCAAAACATAGTTCGTAGAGTTCATCGTCCTTCATAACATTCATGGAGGAATTAATGTGGTAGTTCTCCATTGCTTTCCACATAGCAGAGATAAAGCCGTTAAGGCTGATACAGCTTCGCCTTTATCTATCCCGACTGAGCCCTTACAGATATTACCACATACATATATGGAAGTACAAGGCCTGCACACTTGCTTGGGTGCCTGCACGTCTTCAGCTATGAACTTAAATCTAGCCCGAAATTTCTATGAAAATGTGCTGCAATAAGAATTGGGCGTTATGACCAAAATCAAAGTTGGACGTTGTGATCAAAATCAAGTTTGGGGGTTATGACCAAGTTGGGCGCTGTGACCAGAATCAAAAGTAGGCGTTCTGACCAAGTTGGGCGTTGTGACCTAGTTGGGCGTTGTGACCAAAATTGAAATTGGGCGTTGTGACCAAGTTGGGCGTTGTGACCAAGTTGGGCGTTGTGACCAAAATCGAAGTTGGGCGTTATGACCAAAAATGTGGTTTCAGTGGCGTCGATAGCTCTCTCTATAACAGGCGTCGGTGGACGTTGTGACTAAGTTGGGCGTTGTGACCAATATCGTTTTTGGGCGTTATGACCAAGTGGGGCGTTGTGACCAAAATAAAAATTGGGCGTTGTCACCAAGTTGGGCGTTGTGACCAGAATCGAAGTTGGGCGTTATGACCAAATTCTGAGTTGGAGATTGTGACCAGTGGGTGTTGTGTCATAGCCCCTAAATCTTCCTACATCCTGCGTAAAGTACATAATTTTATACACAAATATATATCCTCATGTAAAATAAATGCTAATAGCGTAAAATTGTTATATTTCCTAAATTATAGCTGCCTGTTTCGGGAGCTTGGGGCGTTGTTTCAGTGCTGTGACGTTTTGTTTGATAGTTATAAACGCACTGTGAAAAATGCGTGAATACGATTGCGAGTGCTGTTTTTTGTGCTTTGTGCCTGTATTCTGATCAAAAATGGATAATAGTACAAGCGATAATGGTTTTCTTCATGTTAATCAAATGGCAGACAGCCAGTCTCGTCAGTTATAGTAAATGCGAGATGTAAGTAATTTACTTCTCTAAGGAAGTAAGTACATTGTCATGGAAACTGTAACAATTTTTGTAAATGTTTCCTACATCCCTCAAATCAGACAGTGGAAGGATCATTTACAAAGATGGTAGTGAAAAAAAGTTATTATAATAGTAGAAAAACTTTAGGCAGCTAATTTTCATTGACATTTATTAAAATAGTAAGGTAGAAATATATTTCGACATCTTATTGTCTTCTTCAGTTTACATAAAATGTTTTAATTTGTAAGTTCAAAATAAGCATTAATTACTATTATCACATATTTTTCTAGGTGAGTGAACAATTTTGTTACCTCACATCACACAAAAAAATTTATTATATAAAGATATACCTCATAAAATTAATTGTTGTTTCCTTAGTTCTACAAAAGAGTTCCTTGTTTTGGCTATTTCGATATAAAGTTCTTACATTTTTTTAATTTTTGTATTATTTTTCAGATTTAGTTTAGCATCACTTTTTGGTTATTAGTTGTTATTATTTATTATTGTTTCATTCATCTCTAAAATGAGAAATTTCTGTTATATAACTTTTTTATAATTAAGATATAAATAAACTTACTTAGTTGTTATCAGGTTGATGTACATGATACGAATCTCTTATTATTGGTTAGGACGTTAAGACATTACATTTAAAATTGTGCATAGTATATGACTTGCAGTTTATGTTTTGAAATGTTTTTCGGGTTTTTCAATGACGTTATTGTGTTTGGACGAATTTCGCATTTTATAATATATATGATTTTTTTGGAAGCGTAGTAGTAATTATTATATTGAAAAGATTTGTATCATAATTTTGTTACTTTTATTTTAAAATCCCTTCAATAATGACGCCCTTGGTCGACGTACACGTCGGCGTTTTATTATTCATATAACACCCTTGATACCTTAATAACTAAAGTATGATCAAAAATTAATCTCATCTAGTATGACTATGATAGAACAAATTTCTGCCTTTAAAACTGCCTCCAATACATTTTATTTTTAGGTTAGATTTAAGAAGAAGTGTCTATTCGACAGGCGCAGGCTGATTTGTTGGACAGTTACATTACTGTTATGTGCAAATTCATTTTTTCTATAGCACATGTTAAAGTGTGCTTTTATCAACTCAAAACAAAAGGTCAAGTTTTACTTTAACAGCAAGGCTAGATAAAGTAGCACTTTAACATCAAGGATAGATAAAGTAATTTAATTTTCTAACTTTTGTTTAAATTAAATATGACACCTTCGTATTATCGTAGCAACCCAATCTAGCTACTGACATTTTGAAATGTGATTGACTGTCATTATTTTCTTTTGAAATTGTTAAAGTTCTTGAATAGAAAAAAATATTGTATTATACACGACGATAAAGTTATTTCTATCCACTCTTGAATCATTAACGTCTCGACTTCGTCTCGACGTTAAACGCTTCACTCGAGGATAAAATTTAACTTTATCGTCTTGTATAATAAATTACTATTATTGCAATATAATATTGTATTAAGATGGATAAAAAGAATATGTCATAATAAAATTTGACAGTTTGAATTAAACATAAGTATGTAAGCCAATTTTAAAGGTGTTGGTTAGCATTTCCACAGCCACACTAGATGAGATTAATTTTTGATCATACTATGTAATGCACTGTTTTGCATGGTTTTTTCTTATATGAAAAACGTTTAAACAGGCTCCTTTATTTAATTCGGGAAAATGACAGATTGTCACATTTATAAAATGTCTAAGTTTTTGATTCTGTTTATGCAAAGTAACTAAAATAGTATAAACAAGCGTCTAAATTATTAATAATAATTTATTTATTTATTGTTAGTAATTATGGGACATATTTTTAATTGCTTGTTTTCTGAAACACTTTCTAAAAACAATTAAGTCATATTGCCTGTGTTCCAGCCCAGTGAATTAATTTAAAATCATGGTTGTTAGAATGGTAAAGAATTAAAATTTTGTTTTCGACAGTCAAACTTTACGCAGTTTACTGTCCACTGGTGCGTAAAACTTCATAATTATTTAAAACAACAAAAGATCTTAGGCCTATCAGCATTCTTCCTGTGCTATCAAAGGTCTTGGAAAAGGTGGTAGATTTTCAAATTAGAACATATTTTAATAAGCATCGACTATTTTCAAATTTACAGTCTGGATTTCGTTCTAATCACAGTTGCGTGTCTGCACTTTTGAAGGTAACTGATGATATTATTCGAGCTACCGATGATGGTAAACTAACAGCATTAATACTACTTGATTTTTCCAAGGCCTTTGACACAATAAACCATACCATTTTAATAAATATTTTACACTATTTTGGATTTGATGTCAGAGCTTTACAATTTTTCAAAAATTATCTACGAAACAGGCAACAGTGTGTAATATTGCCGCATGATCAGTCCAATTGTATAACAATTAAATATGGTGTACCCCAAGGATCTATTTTAGGTCCGTTGCTCTATATAATTTATTCTTCTGGCCTCTGTAAAATATTAAAACATTGTGTGTATCATCAGTATGCGGATGATACGCAATTGTATTATTCATTCAACCCTAATGATACCCTTGCTGCTTGTAATTTTATTAATGATGACTTAAACCACTTGGTACAATTTGCCGCTTCCCTTTCTCTTAAAATTAATCCTGCCAAATCTGTGGTTATTTTATTTGGTGGTAGAAATACTAGATCTGCAGCATTGCCGCTTATTCAAATCAAAATAAATGATACAATAATTCCTATTAAAGACAGTGCCCGAAATTTAGGTCTTACTCTAGACTGTTCGCTTAGATTTCGTCAGCATATTAATAACTGTATACGTCGATCCTATGGAAATCTTAAATTAATTTATAATAATAGACAACTCTTAAATAAGAAAATAAAAACGCTTCTATGCGAATCTCTCGTGTTGTCACAGTTTAACTATTGTGATACCGTGTACGGACCCTGTATCGATAAATCAACTAAAAGAAAAATACAAATTGTTCAGAATTCCTGTTTGAGACTTATCCACGGTGTTAGGCGCCGAGAACATATATCCCACAAAATAGTAGAAACTAGTTGGCTCAACATGGAAAAACGTCGTATGTTGCATTGCTTGGTATTTTATCATAAAGTAATTTTGACAAAAACTCCTCCTTATCTTTACTGTAAAATTACATTTCGTACTGATATACATAATTTGAATTTAAGACATAGAGGTTTATTAGATTGTAAATCGCATAGATCTGAATTTTTTAAGAGATCATTTACTTACTTCGTTTCAATATTTTACAATTCAGTACCTAATTTGTTTAAATGTTTACCACTAACTTCATTTAAACATCGTATTAAAAACTGGCTCTTTATCAATTCCACAATTATTGAATAATGCTGTATACACATCTATATATGTGTTCATTATCTACTCTTTCTTTATGTCATATTTTTATTATTGTTATGCATCTTATGTTGTTATTCACAATACTTTGTTTCTTCGTGGGTGATCAGGCATTAAACTATAATCTAATAAAGCCGCTTTGTTAAGCAAATTACTATTATATTATATTGTCGGTGGCAGGGAAGAGCAGGGTCCTCCGTTTCTTGGAGGTCATCTGACTGCCCTCGAATTTCCAGGAAAATCGTTATTTTTTTTGTATTATGTAAGATTTCTATTTTTTTCTGGAAATAAACATTATTATTATTATTATTATTATTATTATTAACATCAGCCCAACAAAATGTGACAGTTTTCGCATTTATATGGACTACTTTGAAATAAGAAATTTAACAAAACTTTCTATTCTTTTAAATATTTTTATCTGAAATCGCCAGTAAAATATGGAAAACTGTTAGTAAAGTTAGGCAAAATGGGGAGTGAGGTATTAGAATGTCAATTACGTTTACGAACTGCCATGTAAGTTTATGAACTGTTAATTTAGCATTCTGGAAATTTAAACAATGCCTAGAATACGCTTAACCACTGCTGTAGAAATGGTGTGTTTACTCGGTCGAAAATAAATACACTTATTTAGATTCAAATTTACATTTTTGGCTATTTTTATAATTCTGAACAACTTTTGTAAATATTTTTTTTATATTACCTAACTTACTATATTTTTTTAATTTTCGCAGTTATTTCTTTGTAGCAGTAGGTTACTGCTTTGCAGTAAAATTATTTCAAAACTATGAAAATGTTTGCCTTAACGAGTAGGTAAATCGACCACCATTTTAAATTGATCAGAAGATAAATAAAAAAGATACAGGGGTGCGACGGTGAGAAGTTAAACACGCTGCATATCAAACCAATTCACAAAGAAAACCACAGTATCTTGAGTTATTTTGTGGGTAGTACGAAATAAAAGGCAGCCGCCTGTCTTATATGACATATAGCGTTCTAATACTTATAGAATTTCAGTAAAATATGCTTACTGGCCAAAATACGCCATACGCTAATCAAACAACATCGCATTTCTTTTGAAAGAATTTAAATCTACGTACGTGTTATAACATAATACTGACATTTTATTACACTATAAACAATTTTCTGACAAAATATGAAGTATTTCAGCAGCTAGTGATACCAATTGCTTCGTAAAGATACTGAAGCTACTGCCAAATTATTAATACCGGAAGAATTGCAAGTTCGCGGTCGCTCGTATAAGATGTGTTGCAGCAACTACTGTCGGAAACGGTTGGAAGTAAACGCGCGGTGGTAGTCCACATCGGCGATAGTTCATGTCGGTAGTTGTTCCTGTCGGATGTAAATCCACATCGGTGGTAATCCAAGTTGGTTTGTACACCAAGTCGGTGGTATTCTAGTTCGGTGATATACCATATATTTGTTAGAAACTTTAAAAATCGGTAGTAAACCAAGTCGGTGGTATTTTCAGTCGGAATTGTTCAATACGGCTGTAAAGAATCGGAGGAAATCCATATCGGTGGCAATCAACATCGGTGGTTTTGTATACAACCCTTTACAGACAAAGAAAGCCAAATTAATACACACTATAACATCTTACAACACTCATATCAGTGTCTCGCCTACGCGGATGATCTAATAATAATGGAAAAAAGCAGAGAGGAACTGAATGAACTGGCAAGAAAGTTAGAGGACAAAGTAAAAAGTGCCTGACTAATTATTAACAAAGAAAAGGCAAATTACATGAACCTAGGAAACAGAAGACAAGAACTAAACCAGCATCTGGTTATTAAAACTATTAAAGATGAGAAGAAATATATATTTAAATGTGTAAATAGTGTAGTGTATATAGGAATAGAGATAAACTATGAAGGAGATATAACGCAAGAGATAGAAAGACGATTAGTGGTGGGTTCACTTCAAAACATTTTAAGTAACAAGAACACTTCGGGGTCAGTGAAAATAGAAATATACAGAACTATATTAAGACCAGTTATAATATATGCCAGTGAGACGTGGGTTTTAACAAAAGTTAATTGCAACAAGCTTGAGATACAGAAGAGGAAAATCTTAAATAAAATGTTTGAAGAAATACGGGAACAAGGAGAATGGAGACGACGTACAAATGCAGTGGTTGGGACACATGTGGAGAAAGACGGGCGAAACCGAAGAGGGCGACCAAACATAACATAGTGGGAAAATGCCCAGTCCATGATAGTAATTCTTGCATCTTCAAGATAACGACGTACGATTTGTGCAGTATGCGTCCGAGCATTATCATGCATGAACATGAAATTTTGTCCAATAAATGGAGCATATGGTACCACTTCCTGTTCTAAGATTTCTTGAATGTATCGAGCAGCTGTCAAGGATCCATTTTCAATAAAAACCAGGTCCATGCGGGCATTAGACGAAATTCCCGCACATACCATTAAAGAACCGCCATGAAAAGGAGTTCTGGGAGAGACATGGCATTGTGCAAAACGTTTTCCTAGTCTTCTCCAGACTTTTTCACATCCATCGGGTGAATTTAAACAAAATCTCAATAAAAGTTGATTACATACAGTTACAGCAGAACATTTGCGATTTCTCAAAATTGTGGATACCAAAAATCGATCGTCACGGAAAGAAGTGATCCTTTTTCGACCGGAGCCTGGTCTTCTTGTGAATTGCTGAGTTTCCCGATAACGTTCAATTGCTCTCTGTACGCTGATGTATGGAAAACCTAGAGTACGGGGAGCATATCGAATGCTACAACCGTTTTCGGCTAAAGCTACTGCTTTAGCAACACCGGTAGGATGTAGCTTTATTTTTATCACACTTATAATCTTAGATACCCATAAATGGTATGTAAACTCCAAACTAACGAATGAAAACTTACAATCTTAGCCAAACAAAAAACTTTAAACATAAACTAAAACAGCAAAGAATTAATAAATTGTTATAAGCGAAACAAAGGCATCCTCTATCGTAGCATCGATAAAGCTGTGGCAAATCATCGCAGTCCAACCATCTCCTGAAATTGACGAAGACACCTTCCCCAAGATGGATCTGCTTCATTTCCCCCACGTGTTAAGCAAAGGCGCTTCTTAGGCAGAAACTATTAAGTTCCAAGGCACTGAAAGATGTTAAATGTACACCTTATTTGTTAACTACATGTAACACTGTGCGTAGATAAAAAGTGCGTTGGTTGACCCGGAAGTGAACCTTTCATTTCGAACGTTTGAGATTAAGTTTTACGCTGTAACGTTAGCTTAATTAAAAGTCTCTTCTGAGCCCTTGTTCGCCAAATATCTAATTAAGGCCATTCAGGGTGTTGAGTCGTTAAATATTTAAAAACTGACGCATGCTTGTGAAGTTCGACTGTATACACCATCACGTCACTTAGGGTATTATTATGTTGCTTTTTTCGCTGGAGTTACATGCACCTGCTTATCAAAAACACGACGCCACGCTGATAAAGCACACCCCAGTGCACTGCTGTCTCTTTGCCACATTGCGAATTATATAAAACGTTATATTCATTCTTTGCTAGTTCGTAAGGCCCTGAACACACGGTGATTCCGTATCCGAGATTCGGTATGCGGGATACAGAATCTGAAACTGTTCAGACACGGCGACTGAATGTCAGACGCGGGCCTTCAGTCACTTGCAATGCCGTGCTGTTATGGACCTAGCATTGCTGTTCTTTGTTTCTGTCGAATTAGTCTAGAAGTGCTGTATTTAAAGTCAGGGATTGGGCTCTACTAAGCTAATAAATTTTTCATTGTCAAATAATGTACGCTCTATGATCGTTGTATAGTAAAGAACGCCCTGCTAATTCGATTTAAATAGAAGCTGAAGAAAATCTGCTAGGCCTATGATATGATATCATATGGCTGGCAAAAGTAGTCTGGAGACCCTGGTACACGTAGATTCATATGCTCCATATGCTCCAATAGTAAGTCGATATCCGAGATACAGAATTTGTCGCCGGCGGCCGAAATGATATCATATCATAGGAGTAGCAGATTTTTGTCAACTTTTATTTAAATCGAATAAGCAAGGCTTTCCTTACTATACAACGATTGTCAGGTCATTTTGGTATTTTAAATAGCCACCTAGGCTTTAGGGCAGCGTGCCCGTATGCTAAACCCTTTTAGTTCTTTATTTGGCTCCATCGCCTAATTCCAGAATCATGATTTCGCACATATTTGGCCCCAAACGCAGTATTTCTCGTCGGTTGGAGCCCCCCTCTGATGGCGCTTTGGCAGCCGAGCGTATCGCTCGCAAGAATTCCGAATCTTCTAGAAAGCACGCCGTTGTGGCGTGATACCATTGTTGCCGGCTTTAATTTGTTTCATTTTATCGCCCCGCGATTGGCTGCCGAGGTTTAGTCACGTGGGGACGCGACCAAGGTGACCTGTGCCAGCGCTTCCCTCTGGACAGTTGACCGCAGCCCGTTGCAGAGAACGCTCGTGTGGTGGTTGTGAGTGTGAGTTTCGAATTGTCTTCGGCGTAGCGTGGGTGCTTTTTGAGCCCAGTTCCTGCTTCCGTAAGTAAGGGGTCGTGCCCCCTTCATCTCGACCTTCGAGGACCTGTCCCGCAGAACGAAAGTGGCCCATTTTTCGTCGTCCCGTTGTACGCGTCCTGACGCGTCTCACGTCGCCATTATGGCGGATGTGCACTCATCCCTATAGCCGTCGAACATCGAAGGTACCTGCCACCTAAGACTGCAGCCTGTCGCAACTCAACTGTACCAGGCTCCCCAACCGCCTACATTTTAAGGTATGTGTCTTTGAACTGATTACCGCTGTGAACGCGAGCGAGCCGTCACATCTCTTGTGCCTACAGGCACTGTCGTCATATTTGTCCATGTTGCAAGTGCTAATTTGTTCTTTACTGTTTGCTGCATAAGGCGTCGCGCCAGCATATTTGTACATTCATTCAAAATTACGGACCGTCCATGTTGCGAGTGCTAATTTGTTCTTTACTGTTTGCTGCATAAGGCGTCGCGCCAGCATATTTGTACATTCATTCAAAATTACAGACTGTCCATGTTGCGAGTGCTAATTTGTTCTTTACTGTTTGCTGCATAAGGCGTCGCGCCAGCATATTTGTACATTCACTCAAAATCACAGACTGTCCATGTTGCGAGTGCTAATTCGTTCTTTACTGTTTGCTGCATAAGGCGTCGCGCCAGCATATTTGTACATTCCTTTAAAATTACCGACTGTCTATGTTACAAGTGCTACTTTGTTCATTACTGTTCAACATCTGTCGCTAGGTTTAGAGCGCGCGCCAGCTGGTGTTCTTAGTTATAATCTATTTATAGATATTGGGCGACGCACTCTGCTGCCCCATTGTAACCCGTTAGTCAATACATGATTTATTAGCTAAGGGAACTATTGTTTTGTTTCGACTTGTGCATGCTCTGTTTCAGACAAACGCCCCCTTCAGTGTACTGATTATTGTGCGACGGAACGAGGGAGCTTTGAGCGTACAGGTGGGTAAGACAGCTGCGTAGTCGCGGTCGGATTGACACCTAATTACAATCCTTGCATAAGGCAATCCCGAAATTGTTATTTGACCTTGCAATTCTTGAGTAATCCTATCGGCGGAGTATTTTGCGTGCTTCGCTCCCGTCTAACCGTCCAGGCCCGGTTAGCCGGGTTAAGACAGGCTTGGTGGCGCCCTCATGATTTCGACATACCCTATATATATATTATGCCGCAACACGCTTGCCCAGAACGTATTGTGTGACTCACGCCCGACTCCCTGAGCGTTCCAGCCGTGGCCTATTAGCCTATTTCGAACCGATTTCAGGGCAAGTGTGCCAGTTTTTCAGGACTGATTCCGTGGTGCGATGCTCACCTTGGGTGGGTGTCGTAAAGTTCTTTTAATACCGTAACACGATCATAGAGTGTACATTATTTGACAATGACAAATTTATTAGCTTAGTAGAGCCCAATCCCTGACTTTAAATACAGCACATCTAGACTAATTCGATAGAAACCAAGAACAGCAATGCTAGGTCCATAACAGCACGGCACTGCAAGTGACTGAAGGCCCGCGTCTGAGATTCAGTCGCCGCGTCTGAATAGACCCAGATTCTGTATCCCGCATACCGAATCTCGGATACGGAATCCCCATCTGTTCAGGGCCTAACAGAGTTCAGACGGTTTTTGCTTTATACGTGTAATTATGAAATATAGTTTATTTTTAAAAAGCTGTTTTTCTGATTGAAGCATTTAACTCTCCTGTAACTTACGAATGATAAAATTTTGAACATTTAATAGATCTGTTATAATATTCCTGGATTCGCGAAACGACCTTTGAAGCGTACAAACTCATTATCGCAGGGCCGAATGCAAGAAAGTGCAGTGTCACCGTGTCAGGTTGCCTACGGTAAAAACTTAGTGATAATGTATGGCTTCACGTTATCAAAAACTGTATGAAACGATTCTAACATAGCAAGTAGATTAACTATTAATTAATTTCAAAAACATTCAGTAATTGAAGCCCCGCGAGGGTATTCAGTGCATAACATTAATGGGCAATCGCGATAGTGCCGAACTTTCACCCCCAGCTAGTGAAACAAATAAACGTTATCTTTTCGAACCAGGAAAACTTATCGCCACCTACAAGTATTATTTATTACTTAGAAAATGTCAAACAGCGTAAAACATAATATATCAGGGCAAGTGTGCTGCGGCAGTAAATCAAATGGATACATCAGAAGAACAATCTACCGAATTAAAATCCCCCCACTTTACCTAAATAATGTCCTTGCGATAAATTCCCAAGAAATAACCAAAGAACTAAAAGAGCTCGCTAATGGAGAATTTACAGATAACCAAATTATTATACATATATGAAACAAATTTAAACACCATTGAAGACTATGGAACAATAATCAAGCATTACAAAGACAACCAATTCACTTATCTGTGATTATGCGTAATGCACCAGTATCAATCACAGAAAAAGAACTACATAAAAAATTAGAAATCAAATATCCTGTAATTACAGTAGCCAGCTTATACAGGGTGTCCATTCTCAAAATCGAACATAGGCAATTAATATTAGTGCACTCACTCGTTCTTCATTGAAATAATTCATTTTTCTGTAGATGATTTTAACAGACGTTGACAGAAAACACCTGATTTAAGCCAACCAATTACCATTTGTTTTGACAAATGCTATCGAACTTGAAAAGCAAGGCATGGCATATTTAAAAATTCCATAGTTTGAAATTAATATTTTAAAATAAAAATCGCATCTTAAATATTATTATTGGTATTATTTGATGCAGAATAATTTTATCTTTCCATTGATACCATTACCTTCCCTGTAAGTTGAATTGGCGAGCAGGAATCGGCAAAAACGTTCAATACAATGTTAATCACCTATGTTCGACTTTGAGAACGGACACCCGGTATAATAAAGCTAAATACTCGATACCTCTATGTGCCATTGACTTAATCAATAATGATGAAAGATAATCGATCTTTAAACTAACCAAACTAATGTATAGTTTAATAGAAATATGACCTAGAAGAAAAGTTAAGGACTTACCACAGTGTAAAATATGCCAACAATGTACTCGTAACATACCCGTAATTATTTCCAGAGAGAACCACGATGTGTTGAACGCACAGGTAAGTATTTGTACACAGATTGTCCCAGACGACCAAATGACCCACCGCAGTGTGTCAACTCCGAACAAAATCATTCGACCAATTACAGAGGTTGCAGCTATTATATGAAAATTTCCCGAGAAACTGAAGAAAACAATCAGAAGACCTAGCAGAATAATACGCCCAACTATAGCAATATACAATCAACAAAATAACCAAACAAACAACCCTTTAATGTAAAACTTTTTAAAATTATTTAAAAAAAATACAAGTAACCAAGTTAGAATAACAGCCCAGAATCTGCAGAATCAACCCATATAAGCACGTTAATACATAACGTTATCGAGCAACTGATACCACACCTTGACAAAATTATTCCGTATCTAACAACATTAATCATAGGTCTAGGACAACGTGGGTTCAAATAATAAACAGCTCATACATTATTTAACAATAGTTAATTGGAATGCCAATGGCTTAAACACGCAAAAAATATGGTTATTTACAACTGCTGGATAAAAACCTATTATCAATTCATTTGAGTTAGTTAATGAACGCCATTATGTAACTCGGGTAATAAAATCAGATCTATTTGCTTTACGTAATTAAACGTGTAAGCCGGTGATTATATTTGTTTGCTGCTTTCCCTTGACAACGGAACTTAATATTATTAAGTTCCTAGGATAATAAAATTAACAACGCAAGATGCAGACTTAGCCGTTTTGTTTTTGCAAGTGTTTTTATGTGACATGTGACACTCACAATTAACACGATTCACGAAAATTAATCCTGGTGGCAGGTGACGAACCAAACGATTTTTTTAAAATATAGGAAAATTTTGATAAGCACCGGGAACGCCTTGACTTGTACTTGCCTACCTCAAATGTTAATAGGTCATTACATTCCTTGTTACTTAAATAGCTATTATTCGAACAAAAAACTTGCAAAGCGAACAAGAAACATTACAAAAACTATTTGTTATAACTATTGATTACACATTACACTTTGATAAATTTATTCCTGAGTACTTCAGCTGCTGTTTTTGTAGTTACTTCTAATAATTTGAGGCAGTCGAGATAAAATTTTGTACAATACATGTGTGATAATGCATCATTAATATACTTGTGTGCTTAGACATACGTATAAATATTAATGATGCACTTATCACACTTCTATAGTAATAGTATAATATGATACGAGTTTTATAAGAAGCATTTTGTAGCACGCACGGGTTTAGGGTACGACGAACGAAGCGAGGAGTGCCCTAAAGGAGTAAGTGCGACAAAATGCCTTATAAACGAGGTATCAGACAGTATTTTATAGATAAAATACTGTCTGATAGACTTGGTCACTTTTTTAACAAACAAATAAAATTTCAAAATCTAGGTAATTTCGCGGCAGTTGATAACATTTTTGCGGTGCAATAGGAGCGGCTATTGACAGTTCGATATGTACACGGAGCGATGTACCTATGGTTGCCAACGTTAAAAAAATAATTACTCTGTTTTTAGTATTTTTATTATAGCATCGCTTTTGTCTATTACGATAAGCAAATGAGTATCGTATTAGCCTTAGTACGAACGCATAGTAGATAAAACAAGTTTTCTCAATTCCGTCTCTCTGTTTGTCCGTCTGTCTGACTGTCTGTCCGTCTGTTCGCGGTATAGTTCAAAAACTACTTCTTGGAGGGCGACGATATTTTTTATGCGGATTGTACAGGGTTCCCCAACGATGTGGTGGTGGAAGATATTTCTCAAATTATGGGATTTACATAAATATTGTGTAGATGATAATTGTACTTACAAAAGTGGTGCACATTACTAAAATAGTTTTGATTATACAGAGTGTCTCAAATAAGTGTGGAGAATCAAACCTACTTTTTATGGAATGCTCTATATTTAGGTAGCTTTACATTTACATTTAAATACTAATCAGTCTGATATCAAATTGTATGGGTCTAACGTCCACTGTTTTGGAGATATTAACGATTTTATGCAAAGTAATGCTGAACTTTAGACTGCTGCTGTAGGTAACAGGAAACAATCGAATGAAGGAAAACGTTACCACAAAATTACTTTTTTCGTGAATTGCTTTTAAAGTGGTTATTACTGCTATACATGGTGCTCAAAATTTGTAAATTTCACCATTTCGCAGATCTTTCAATGAACTATAGTGTACATTTTGATGTTTTTGGAAATCCTTTTTAATAAGGTTTCTCTTGATATGTTACTTCATACCCCTAAATTTAACTATTTTTCACATACGCCGATTTTAGTATGAAAAAGACAAGTTAACCTCCTTATGATGCTTTATTTCACTGGGTAACAAAGAAACACCGCTAAAATGATAATTTAAACGCTTGAACTCTCCAAACAAAACATAAAATCAGGTTTATAAAATATAATTCTAGTCAGAGTTGAACAGTAGCGGCTAAATTTTTATTATCTGAACCTATATCGTTGTTGTTCTCTAAACACTGAAAGTGTTTAAATTTGCATTATAATGGGGTTTGTTATTATCCCTTGAAATAAAGCAGCTTAAAGGGCTTCAATTGTTTTTTATGCTAAAATACGCATATTTGAAAAACAGTTAAATTTAGGGGTATGAAGTTACATATCAAAAGAGAGCTCATTAAAAGGGCTTTTCAAACATCTACAGGGTGTTCCATTTAAAACATCCGAAATAATTAAATTTGCAAATGTTAAGCACCATGTATAATATTAATAACCACACCCACTACTTTACATTCTAAAGATAATTCACGAAAAAGATAATTTTTCATAACGTTTTCCTTCATTCAATTGTTCTCTGTTACTTACAGCCGCCGCCTAAAGTTTAGCATTTTTTTACAATCGTTAATATCTTTGAAACAGTTGAGGTTAGACCAATACAACATTATATCAAATTGATTAGTATTACAATTCAAAACTTTTAAGCTGCCTGAATATAGGGCATTCCATTAAAATAGTAAGTTTGATACGTCATTTTTTTTAACATCTTGTATAATCAAAACTATTTCACTAATGTGCATAACCTTTATACCTACAACTTCTATCAACACAATATTAATATAACTTTCATAATTTTTGAAATATCTTCCACCCCTCCATCGTTGCCGGACTGCTCTTTAATTTTACTTCTGGCGTTTCCAAACAGTATTTTTCTATGTAGAATCTTTCTGTATTGGTTTCTCACTATTAATATTTTCAGTGTTGGGCTTTTAATTTTCTCTTTTACTACCGTTCAACTTTTTTCTTCATTTTCTTCACATTTCTCTTCGAATTCCTTCATTAAAAGATAGTGATCTCCTCTAATCTCTGTCATATCCAAATGCAATCCGTTAAAATAGTACCTATTCTGCCTCCAAGTATATAAAGCATATCGATTCAACCAGTCTATTGCTATTCGCATAACATATTTTTAAAACTTTGAATCGGAATACTGCACAAAGAAGCACTCATAGATAATTTAGCAAATTCTCCTGCAGTAAGCTTGTATATAAAGCACTAGATTAATATACTAAAGTGTAAGGTACCGCCATTCCATTCCTCAAATGAGAATGTGAAAAAATTGGGAGATAAAGATAACAAATACAAAATTTCCAACTGCAATAGGAAAGACACTAGTTTTTGAGATTTTCTGTTTACTTCTTTCGCCCCAAAAATTCAAAATTGAGTTTTCAACAGTACCCAAAAAACATATTTTTTTTCATTGGTCTGTGTGTGTGTGTGCCTGTGTGTCTGTGAACAGAATATCTCAAAAACGAAAACAGGTATGGCGTTGAAACTTCATATATAAGTTTTTTGTACTATGTAGATGCAGACAGCAAACTTTTGAAAAAAATCGCATAACCGCAAGTAGGTGTTTACTCTTGTGTTTATTCAGTTTTTTTCGATTTTTTCAAAAACGGCGCTAACGATCTTTTTCAAACTTCACATTTTTAATGTGTATTGTTGTCAGATAAGTTATTTTCCAGTTGAATACTTCTAAAATGGGTTTCTTTTGTTTTGTTTTCTATTTTTGTCATTAACTCCTATTTTAAATAGAACACCCGGTATATTATTATAATATAATTACATTTTTGAATTCAGCTTAAAATTTTAGAGAAAATTTGTCTCTTTACCTAACGCTCTATTTTCTACCGTTTTTGTAGAATTTGTAATTTTTGAAAATTTTTGACAGATGCTTAAAAATGTAAAATAAAATTTTTGGCTAATTATAAGATCACTGTAAAAGGAAGTTGTGTGCGTGTATCACACCAGATTCTTAGTGTAATGGCACTGCTGTAAAGTTAAATTATGGTTAGATTGTGTTTTCTATCCCCAGTTGGAGAAAATTGTGCGACAAGGATAGATATAAAAGTCACTAATGGCGGTACCTTACACTTTAGTGTGTTGATTTAGTGACCTTACTTGTATAAAAGTTTCAGCGCCCTACAACGGGTGGACCAGAAACTATTCCAGCAAAGCGGCAAATTTTAAGTACGTCATTACTACGATATTTGGATTAATCAAGGATATGCCGTCAACAGCAACACACATTTTGCATATACATAATTTACCTTCATCAGAATCTCGATTTTAAAGTTTTGAACAGCATAAATCGTAATATGCAAAATGTTTAGAGGTTCTGAAGTTTACAATAATTATAGAGAATTAAAACAAAATATTAGCGATTTTTTATAAGCAGTCCTATCAGCCAATAGTAATGAGAAAAAAATTCAAATCGACGAGTAGCATCAAAATTACACTGACTATTTGCTAGTAGCTGATTACAGCGACTATTTTTTCACAAGCCATTCAAATCGTTCTCCTGCCGTAACACAACTAGCTAAAAGTGGAGTAGGTAAACAGCAGTTGTTAAAAATAACAGGACACACATCTGGAAGCTCCATCAAACTCTATCTACAACTTGGACTGTTTAAAAAATAATCACGCCGAATTACATTCGTGGTAATAATTTTTTTTATAATTTTAACTAGATTAGCACTCATCTTTGTGGCTATTAAGAAATCTTACTCGTGGACTTTGTCCACTCGTGAAATTTCTTAATAGAAACAAAGATTCGTGAATCTAGTTAAAATTATTAAAAAATTATCACCACTTATGTAATTACTGTTGAATAACAAATATATTTTAAAATTGAATAAGTATAAGAATATTGTTTTATAAGTATTGTCAATCTTATAATAGTTGTGCTCAATTGTAAGAAAGTACTTTGGTTCAAAATGATTTTCACGCATTTTGAATGATTTGGCGGTGTCAGTTTGAAGCATGAGTTTACTATTTATATAGGTTATGCGCACTTTTCAAAGAGCGGACAGGTGACACCATCGCCTCCTGACGAGTGGGCCAATCTCTGACAATTATTATTTAATATGACAGATGCATTTAGAAAACTTTTCTATTAGTAGGTTTTTTGTGCCTTTGGGAAATTTGTGTCTCCTACACTAAATCAGCACAATTTGAAACAACACTTCTTCACATACCGGCGCATCATTAATTATAGTTTGGTTTACAACCTTGCCGAGTGGCGACACTAGCGCCCTCAGACGGATGAGCCAGTCTCTACCAATTATTTGACAAGTGCATTTAAGAAACTTTTCTATTAGTGGCTTCTTACTGATTAAAAGCATACAGACGTAGGTAAATCGAATTAGATCCTCTTGATTTATGGCTGTGAATCTGTGGTTATGCCATGTCAACATATTTTAGTAACATTCTGTACATTGTTAGTGACAACAGTATAGCTTTTGTACACGAGTGCAATCAAATCTACAAATATAAAAAGATAGTGGACCATTTTCCCGCATAAACACTCACTTTTTGCACTTGTACAGTGATATCATAAATCTCAGATCTGATAAACTTGCATGGTGATATTAATAATGTTAAAATTTAAGCATTTCTTGGTCTCGTTGAAAATTATACAATTCAATTAAACGTCTTTATGGTTTTGAACTCATATAATTGTAGGTAAGCACGCGATTAGCAATCCCTTGAAAAGGTTCAATATTAATTCGGTCAACAATACATCGATATTTGTTTCATAGTTGTTCTCATATACATATGCAACTTCCATCAATTGGTAGACGTATTTCATGACGCGATGTCCTTCGTAGTAATTTAAACATCAATGTGTTCTGCACAAAAAACTAATAAGCAAATCGATTTTTTATTCTATCTACGTGGCCAATAAAAAATATCAGTTTGTTGTAAGTTATGACAAACCATTAATTATTGTACATTAAAAAGTTTATTGCCAGTACATTCTCATTTAGAAAGTCCAGCGGTCGTTAACGGTTATTAATTTTATTCAGGTACTGCTACCAACTACTTAGGCAAGTATCGTTTTAGAAAATTCGAGATTATAATAACAACTACAACCATAAACATTAAAATTAAATAAGCCGATTGCATAATATCGACATCTATTAAATTCTTAGCGCACCTGCACTAATCAAATGCTTTATCAGAATTGCAAAGGTAACTTCCAAATTGCTATCTGTAAGTTTAAATTTTGTTGAGGATGACATCGATGTTTTCGTATTTCTTCAGAATATATACATACCTCATCTGTTACTTTTATTTTGAACGGTTTAACGGAGGTGCCTTGCTTCGCTGGCGGCTTTCCTGGGCCCCAAAAAGCATTTTCGTCCAATTTTGGGAGAGGAGGCGGCTGAGTTAATGTGTGAATCGTAAATGCAGCATAACCAATAAACGCCGCTGTCGTTATTAACACTAATTTCGTTAAAAAAGACATCACAATAGAACTGTACACATAAATAACCTTAGCCTTGTTTCCGCTACGCTACCGCTACTACTGGCGTGTTCTAGGAGACAATTGAGTTTATAACTAACCATCGATTCCACCAATATGTTAATGTTATCACGATAGAAGTGTGTTAGAAAGACAAAACAGATAAGTTGTTCGCCGCAAGCTTCTGTTACTTTTTGTCGGCTTATGCTCACTGGTCTTGTTGAACTGATAAAATATATATTATGAATAGTTACGTTATTAGTTTTCAATGGGGCAGAACGAAGATGCCCTACTACAAGCTGTGAGTTCATAAATATACAAAGTTTAATAAATTTTAGTACCTACCTTATTACTGTTACGATGGTTCTGAAGGAACCCATTTTTAAAGCAATTTAAAAAGATATCTTAGAATCTTTGTAAATGTACAAAATAATTTTAAAATGCTTCTCGATAAAGGACACATTACCATATTGCGCCAAGGCCGGAGGCCGGCCGAATGGCCGAATAACGGCCAACGACCGTCACCAGGTAGATGCACAGATAATGAAATGCATCTGTTGATCTGTTCACACATAACTGTGCCGCGGGCGGACCACCATTCATTGCACAGTGCACCAGTGTTCTGGCATGCAGTAAGAAATACATGACAAGGATTGATCAAATTTCACTTACTCTATTTACTAGCGCACATAACACGCACCTTACAGATGCTCTGAAATGCAGTTAAGAATGGATCGCATGTGGTATCAGATAAAATGGCCAATGTTTATTTCGATTCAAAGCCATATGTTACTAGAGATGAATATCAGAATGACTAGAGATGTAAATCAGAATGGGAGGCTAATAATTATAAATAAACAATAGATCCATTGCACATAATAAAAAAATATCAAGATTGAGTGAAACAAAACATTATATCATAATATTTATGTCGATCTAAAAGTCAGTATTAATTAAAATGGAGGGCGTTCAAACTAGATCGAAAGCATAATAGTATATTAAAGTATGAGTGGATAACAAGGTCTTTAAAACACGAGCGAGTTTTCGAGCACGACGGCGTAGCCGGAGTGCTCGAAATAGAACAAGTGTTTTAAAGACCAGTTATCCACGAAGTGCAGGCGCCTTAAAAGATGTGCTAAGTTCAAAATTAGTGTCGCGAAGAGCAAAGTTAAGGCTTTATAAGACAGTTATACGACCCACGGCAACGTATGCATGTGAGACGTGGACAATGGGTGTAGCGGACCAGAACATGGTAAGCAGATGGGAAAGAAAAATGTTGAGAAAAATTTTTGGAGGTGTACAAACGGAAGAAGGTTGGAGAAGACGGACAAATGAAGAGGTACAGAGAATCTACGGAGAAACAGGCATAATAGATTTTATAAAAGCACAAAGGTTAAGATGGATGGGGCACGTATGGAGGCTGCCAGAGGGGAGAAGTACAAGGATCTTGTTAGACGGAAGACGACATGAGGCAAGAAGAAGAGGCCGGCCAAGGGTCAGATGGAAAGAAGCGGTGATGGAGGACTTAGCAAGTAAAGGGATAGAAGATTGGAGAAACAAAATTACGGACAAGAAACAATGGAGAGAGATTATTAAGCAATGGGCCTAAAGGGCCTGTCAAAGCTTTTGTATATATCCACGAATACTTTAAGCTATTTTTTATTATACGTGCAATACTGGAAATAAATACGCACTAAAAACTTAGAAATAATTTTGGTCGTGATAAATCGAGAGGGCATAATAATATTGCTACTATAGTTACGAGAATTATTTTCGTTTTTGTCGCGCCCCACGTTCGTTGTTGCATTCAGTCGTTTCCTTGACAACGTTTAAAGCTCAGCGAACTTTAATCGCCTGTTTTCGCACGCTCAGGCGTGCTGTAAACGGCGATTCTGATGCAGGTATAATAAAAAATACAGAAAGGAAAGAAAATGTATAGAATAAAAGTCTACATAAAACACAATATAACCTTAAACCATGATTAATTACAATAGGGCATAAAAGAAAATAGGAAAATTTAAGTCAGGAGTTAAAACAAGGATTTAACACTAGGCTTGAAGAAAATAATAAAGATTGCAAATTAAAATACATTGAACTTACAGAAAACTGGATAATTACAACGTAGTAATATTAACCTGATGTTGATCATAGATTAGAACAACAAAATAAAGTTGTAGAAAGGATGTCTCAGATCAGTGGAAGATCATATTAGTAGAAGAATGCCGCTTGTAACACTAATAAAAGTGAAAATTCGGAGTGCGACGGTTCTAGTGAAAGTGTGTATGAATTAGTCGGCCTATTTCCACACTTTATATTATTTAATCGCGACGTTTCGGAAGCTAATTCTGCTTCCGTAATCAGGCGTAGTCTTGAGAAGGACTAGTTTCGCACTTGGAGTTAGTTTTTAACTGCACAAGTATTGACACACTATGTTTACAATTAAATGTCAAAACATGACATTTGATTTTTAAATGACATCGAACCTGGAACCTTTCGATTTGTAAGTCGGATTCTTTACCACTGAGACACCGGGGAATCTGATATACGCTTCCCTTTTTGTGAGTAGTCTATTGGGCATGGTGCGTAGTATCTTTATTGCGCAGGTGTATTGCGTCTTAGTTCTTCGCGCATTATTGGCATCCAGATGGGTTTCATTTCTGCCAATGCTATGTAAGTGGCTTCTTTGAGCTTTCGTCGAGTTTTGTTCTCTTCCTGCGCCACTATTCGAATGTTGTCCCATTGGATTCTGTGGTCTTCATTCCAGACATGTTCGGCGATTTTGGATTTGTCTGTTTCGCCCTTTCGGATGTTGTTTTTGTGTTCCAAAGTTCTGACTCTTAGAGGTCGACTACTTTCGCCAATGTATGCTCTGCCGCATTCGCATGGTAGGTTGTATACACAATTTTTGGAACTTTGGTCTTCATTGTGTGGTTTGGTTTTAGTTAGTATTCCCCCGAGTGTTTTTGTGGATTTGAAGGTAGTGCGTATTTTGTATTTGTTGCCTGCTCTTCGTATTCTGTCCGAAGTACCTGGTATGTATGGTATTACCGCCGTATATTTAGGTTCTTCTTTGTTTTCGTTGGTTACCCTTTCCTTTCTGTTTAGGTTAGTTGTTATATCTGGGTAGCCATTTTCTTTAAGTGTCTGCGCGATAGTTTTTCTTTCTTTTCTCAGGTCCTCTTGGTCTGAGCATATCATCTCAGCTCTATCGTACAGGCATCTCACCACACCTAATTTCACACTTTTGTGATGATTGGAGCCGAAGTGTAGGTACCTACCCGTGTGTGTAGGTTTCCTGTACACACTCGTACCGAATGTGTTCTCATTCCTGTGTACTAGTACATCTAGGAATGGAAGTTTGTTATCTGACTCCACTTCCATTGTGAATTTGATAGAGGGTGCGCGTCTGTTAAGATGTTCTAGGAATCCATCCAATTTGTGCCTGCCGTGTTGCCAGATTACGAAGGTATCATCCACATATCGAAGCCATATCCTTGGTTTGTCTGTGAATTCGGATATCGCTTGTTCTTCAAAATCTTCCATGTATATATTGCTCACTATAGGGGATAGTGGGGAACCCATAGCCATTCCAAACTCCTGTAAGTAGAATTTATCTTCTACTTGGAAGTATGTTGTTTTGATACACATCGTCAGTAGTTCCATGATCGTGTTTACCGTTTCATCATTTTCCAGTCTGCGTCTTATGATAGTTAGTGCCGCGTCTGTAGGCACATTTGTGAATAAGCTCACAATGTCGAAGCTTACCGGGATTTCTTCGTGGTTAGGTTGGATGTTTTGATGGTTTCCACGAAGTGCTTTGTATTCTTGACCATGGATTGTGTTTTTCCCGTTAAGAGAGTCATTATTTTAAGCAGGAAGTGGGCTAGCGGGTGACAAGGAGAATTCCTTGAGCTCACAATTGGTCTCAGAGGGATACCTTCCTTGTGTATTTTTGGTAGACCGTACAGATGTGGTGGTTGAGGAAAACCATCTAACCTTCCTCTGCAAAGCCCGTGAGTACAATGTGATTCCAACAGGGCTTAACATCAAAATTCCAATACACAGCCGAAGAACATCTCAGATCGCAAAGAGAGCTAGCGAAGCGTTAGTCAAAGAACGAATTAAACATCACCGTTTCAGAAAGCACCAGCTAAAACAAGAATCTAACAAGGTTAGAGAAACCATTCGTAATAGAGTGAGCGAACAAGACTTTGATAGAATAAATGCTGCTACCAGAAACAGTTATTCCAAGACTAAGGAACATCATAAAGAAATTCACAGGAAGAAATTGGAAAAGCTAATTAAAAAGAAAGAACCAAACACTACTAACTACAGAAAGAACACTGTCATTAACATCTCTAAAAGACAGTTGGGCGAAAATGAAATAAAGATTCTGGATAAAGGCCTAAACTTTGCGGTAACACCAAAGTATATCCCGAAAGTCGATATAATAACTGCAGTCGAAGAAACAGCTATAAAATTAGATCCTGAAGAATATAGAAGTAAGGTCAGGTTAATCCTAGATTAGTCTAGAAGATCAAGACCTAACATTTCAAACTCCGAAAGGAGAGCAATCGCTTTCCTGAAAAGGGACACATCCATCAAGATTTTTCCGGCAGACAAAGGAAATGCGACTATAGTAATGGATATGGAAACTTACATTAGTAAGCTCCAAGAACTAATCGATGGGGGCGAATACAAAATAATCAACAAAGACCCCACGCCATCAATCGAACGGCAGATATACAAAGCGCTATTCAAACACAAAGAGGAATTCTCCGATTACCAGAGAACTAGTCTTACTCCTCACTATAGCAAACCACCACATCTGTACGGTCCACCAAAAATACACAAGGAAGGTATCCCTCTGAGACCAATTGTGAGCTCAAGGAATTCTCCTTGTCACCCGCTAGCCCACTTCCTGCTTAAAATAATGACTCTCTTAACGGGAAAAAACACAATCCATGGTCAAGAATACAAAGCACTTCGTGGAAACCATCAAAAACATCCAACCTAACCACGAAGAAATCCTGGTAAGCTTCGACATTGTGAGCTTATTCACAAATGTGCCTATAGACGCGGCACTAACTATCATAAGACGCAGACTGGAAAATGATGAAACGTTAGACGAACGCACGCAACTCTCGGTAAACACGATCATGGAACTACTGACGATGTGTGTCAAAACAACATACTTCCAGTAGAAGATAAATTCTACTTACAGGAGTTTGGAATGGCTATGGGTTCCCCACTATCCCCTATAGTGAGCAATATATACATGGAAGATTTTGAAGAACAAGCGATATCCGAATTCACAGACAAACCAAGGATATGGCTTCGATATGTGGATGATACCTTCGTAATCTGGCAACACGGCAGGCACAAATTGGATGGATTCCTAGAACATCTTAACAGACGCGCACCCTCTATCAAATTCACAATGGAAGTGGAGTCAGATAACAAACTTCCATTCCTAGATGTACTAGTACACAGGAATGAGAACACATTCGGTACGAGTGTGTACAGGAAACCTACACACACGGGTAGGTACCTACACTTCGGCTCCAATCATCACAAAAGTGTGAAATTAGGTGTGGTGAGATGCCTGTACGATAGAGCTGAGATGATATGCTCAGACCAAGAGGACCTGAGAAAAGAAAGAAAAACTATCGCGCAGACACTTAAAGAAAATGGCTACCCAGATATAACAACTAACCTAAACAGAAAGGAAAGGGTAACCAACGAAAACAAAGAAGAACCTAAATATACGGCGGTAATACCATACATACCAGGTACCTCGGACAGAATACGAAGAGCAGGCAACAAATACAAAATACGCACTACCTTCAAATCCACAAAAACACTCGGGGGAATACTAACTAAAACCAAACCACACAATGAAGACCAAAGTTCCAAAAATTGTGTATACAACCTACCATGCGAATGCGGCAGAGCATACATTGGCGAAAGTAGTCGACCTCTAAGAGTCAGAACTTTGGAACACAAAAACAACATCCGAAAGGGCGAAACAGACAAATCCAAAATCGCCGAACATGTCTGGAATGAAGACCACAGAATCCAATGGGACAATATTCGAATAGTGGCGAAAGAAGAGAACAAAACTCGACGAAAGCTCAAAGAAGCCACTTACATAGCATTGGCAGAAGAACCGATAAGCCAAGCCAGCATATAAATGAAACCCATTTGGATGCCAATAATGCGCGAAGAACTAAGACGCAATACACCTGCGCAATAAAGATACTACGCACCATGCGCAATAGACTACTCACAAAAAGGGAAGCGTATATCAGATCCCCCGGTGTCTCAGTGGTAAAGAATCCGACTTACTAATCGAAAGGTTCCAGGTTCGATGTCATTTAAAAATCAAATGTCATGTTTTGACATTTAATTGTAAACATAGTGTGTCAATACTTGTGCAGTTAAAAACTAACTCCAAGTGCGACACTAGTCCTGCTCAAGACTACGCCTGATGACGGAAGCAGAATTAGCTTCCGAAACGTCGCGATTAAATAATATAAACTGTGGAAATAGGCCGACTAATTCATACACAATGAGACCACAGTTACAAAACACTTTCAGATCAAATCTAGTGAAAGTGTTAATAGTATATCCTATGTTAAGAGCTGAAAGTGCATTCTTGCCGCTTGCGCATGAATATGCAAAAGCGGCAAGCGCCATTTAGCTCGAAATATACATACTATTTTTTCGACGACTGAGCATATTATTAAAGGAAAATATCAAATTTCGTTTTATCGCAAAAATTAATTGACAAGCAAGTTAACATTACTCGCGCAGTCTATATGACATGTGACGCGATTATTTCCACAAATGACGGGCGTTGTCAAGGAAACATTCGGACGTGGCTACCTATTTTGTTGACGCGGAAACCCAAAACGCTCGGCGAGCGGCAAAAAGATGAAAACGCAGGCTCAGCGGCAAATGTCAACTGTTGTCAAATGACAGTGAGAAAAATCTACTTTCGATGTCAGTCGTCGAAAAAATTAATTGTGGGCTTGCAGTTAAAAAATACCTTTAACGTCAGGTTTGATTTTGTTACGATTCATTCGCGCCGTCATTTGATTTCGAGATCTGTAGTATTTATTTCGTATTGTTACGCATATTTTCGGTTTTGATGTCTTTTTTGCCGATTTTTTCGGACGTTTCGGAACTTTCGGAATTCGATTATTTTACTATGCGGAACACAAAATGAGAAAACGAAATGCCAATTTGAACTGAACGGAATACGGATGTTGTGTTGACTCACTTGACTGCTATATGCTGGTTGGCGAATGCTGACGGGTCGCGCCGTGTGCCCACGTGTATGATACGTGAATGGCACTAATGACAGTGGTATTTCATAGATTAATTATTAGATAGTACAACTTACAGACTTCAAATTCATGTATTGTTTTATACTATCTATTATGTACTTTATGTGCCATTAAGCTTTAAAACACCACTACCATTTTCCGAAAGTCTATTAAGGTAACTACTGTAATAATTTGAAAAAATATTTTATTTTCTCTTATATGCCACTGTGCGACTCAAACTCATAAATTGTTTTACTGGTCGCCCTACAAACCCAAACAATAGATGCCAACGCACTTCATCTTCCTTCCGCTTGTTGTTGTTTAGCTCGTTTTCTCTTGCTTGCATTTACGGAATGTAAAATAATCGGACGATATTCCGATTTTATAAACATTCCGAAATGGAACATTCCGATTATTGAAATCATCCGATTATGCCCATCACTACATATAATGGTTAAATTCATCTAAAGTGTAACAACCTAACACTGTAGATATACGAGTCTCAGTTTGCTAGCCGGCGCAAAAGTTATAATAAGTTGCTAATGAATAAAATATAGAAGGCAACATAAATTTATTATACTTAAATTTAATTAAATAATCATATTTTTAACTAGCCACAAGGAAGAGACAATTCAAATCAATCTAGCTGTGTTTTGGTGACTCAATTTATATTTATTTATGTAATTACATAAGGAGCACGTCAACAAAAGACAATGTCCCTAGGTATTTATAGCAGCTGACCCTTTCTACATGTAAATTGTTAATGTTGAAAGTATCCTTGTTGTTTTGATTGTTTGTTTTATTTAAATTTATCTTTATACCGCATTCGTTGCAGTATAGATTTGTGTTGTGGACAAGGTGTTTTAAATCTTCTGAGTCAGCGTATCTTAAGTTATTCATTAATTCTCCATTAATAGCAACGCCTCTCTGTTCTCCGTGCAGTGCAAAGGAGACAGGATACAACCCTGGCGTACGCCAAGGCGTATTTCAATTTCATCAGTCAATTCGTCTTCGACTTTTACCCTAGCTTTTAAGTTCCAGTAGTGTTGAAATAATTTTAGTGTCTCTGTAGTCAGAGCTGGGCAAATTACTTTTAAAAAGTAATTAATTACTAATTATCAATTACCGCCCAATGTAGTAATTTAATTATCAGAGATTCAACTACTCACCAGAAATAGTAATTCAATTACCAATTACTTAGTAATTGTAATTGTACAACATCAATTACTTTTTCAATTACTTTCAATAAAAATTATTGTCATATACATAGTTGTATTTAGTAAAATTTTCTTGCAAGTTGCAACTATCATTAGTGTCGTGTCGATTCGTTTTCGTTATCTAAAAATGCTTAATTTTTATGTTTTGTTAACTATAGTAACCTAATACTTTACCACTCTTGAGGTTTTTTGATAATTAAATCTTCTAGCTACATGCACCGTTCACCAAAACCAAAAGTTTTTAGATTGTTTTGATGTAAGATGTAAATAAATACATAAATTCAAGGATAACAATTATACAGGGTGTCCCAAAAAAAATGGGACACCGATTTGGCATAGATTCCTTAGGTTATAATAAACCGATTAAACCTAATATACTTAAGTACACAGTCCCTTCAGTAAGAAGGTATAGGGACTTGAAGTTCTAATCTATATTTTTTTTATATTAGTTTCCACATAAGTTATCACTAAAGTTGAGCATTTTATCGCGATTGTGTATTTATAGTCCAGTAACTTTATACATCAGAGCTTGCGTCAAATCCGGTAGTTCTGATTTTTTGCAGACTTATTTATGATGTTGGCCCAATGAATAATCCAAGTTTGTGACCTCGAGCGCCGAACGCAACTTTGTCAAAAATCGAAAAAACCGCGAAAATTTCGGATTTTGTTCAGATTTTGGCAATTATAACCCTGAGGACTAGTTTTGATAGTACCTTCTCAGGACCTTTTCAAAGTAGACTAAATTTGCTACAATATGACACTAGAATTGTCTCTGTAGACCCTATAGTTTCCGAGATAAAGCCTTTCAAAGTTTATCATTTTTTCAAACTTCGCAATTTTTTGCAATATACTGTCGTTCTGAATGAACTTTGACCCTGATTCTTTGTAACCCCTGTTATACTATCTAAGCCCTGTACGTTTTATGATGGGATGTTAACAAAGAAAATGAGAAGTGTGAACGATGATGTTTAATGATAAGCTAAGCTACGAATAATGAAATAAAAACTGTAAGTACAACAAAAGTTAATAGGTTATTAGTTGGTAAATTGAGTTACTCAAAATCAATAAATTAAGTTAATTTAGCCCTCTTGGAAGGTCCCGGTTGAGGTTCGTCCATATCTGGATCGTCGTATCGGAATGGCATATTCCCATCAGGGGGTGGTGATGTATCGTCGATGTCTTGTGCCCACATGTCCACCATGTCGACATCGAACAGATCGTCGCCTTCTCGAATATCGACTATTGCAACATCAGGTACGTTGTCACAGGAGGCCCCGCTGCAGTGCCTGCAGACTGATGAGCATTTTAACCCTGCCTTTCTGCAGCTGCAAGCGTTCCCACAACCCTTATTGCAGCCGCAAGAAATCATCCGCAAGAGGTGTTGTGGGGCTGCGTCTCTGGCCATCATTTTGGGGTTGAGGCCTTGTGGCGTGGATATCCACCCCCAGGAGAGAGGGTTTAGTGTGACTCCCAACCACGCCTGTACCTGTAAGAAGATGAGAGGAAACGTAAAATGAAATGTCAAATGATGAATGAGATGTAATGTGTATTAGTGAATGCAAGGACAAATTTGCACCTGATGGTATGTCCGCAAGGAGTGAAATCGAGCAGAGTCTCGTGTAGGAGGTAACCTAGCCAGATTGAAGCTGGTTTTCGTCGCAGCCCTGGCGAATAGTTGGTACCGCAGCTCGTCAAGATTATGGGTGTTGGGGTTGCCTGAGTATAGAGCAATTATGACTCGCTCTCCTGCTGCTGCTATCTCGTCAGGTGTAGAGTTAGTGTCGAGAAAAATCGCAGCTTGCTTTTCAACGTCCGGATTTTTTTCGACCATGGACATCATTTGCTTCTTCCCTAAGCTAAAAAAGCAGGATGTCGAGTCACATCCACTAAAGGCATGGATGAAGAGAAAAAGCTCTGGTTTCAATGAGGATTTTGAAGAGGCGATGCTGGAATACATGACATCTGATGCTTTGCCCCTTCCACATTTGTTGTAAAAAATTTCACGTTGGTTTGAGATCGCAGTGAGGATGATCAGCAAGTCAATGTCCTCACCAACGACTACCACTACATCATAGGTAGAGGCAACAGTTACAGCTGTAGTGATGATGAGCCTATCAGCATCTTCCTCTGCTTGGAGTACTTGAATGTTGTGATTTCCCATTTTAGTAGTCAGCAGGTTTATGAAGCGAATCTTGTTTTTGTCATTTGACAAGAATTTCTGTTGAGGAACCTGTGCCATGGTTTTCTCATCAAAGATTATCTCTGGCGATGAGTGTGACTTGGCTCTTCGAAGGCGCTCGGAGCTCTTTGTGTTTTTCTGCACAGCATCTGTGGGGTAACCATCGAAAATTACTGCCACGTTTGAGCCATAGTGAGCAGTAATGTACTGTATGTATCTGTCAGCTATAGCACCAAATGATGAGCTTCGAGGCCACACAACTTTGTGAAGTAGATGCCCTCCATCCACTACTACAATCTTTGTTGACCCTTGCTTCTCATTTAAGTTAACAGGTTGAAATACTGAATAAAGGGTGGATTTTGTCCCCTTTCTCATTCCCTCTTCAGAGAATATTGACATTGGGATTGGTGACAGCTCGTATGTGAAGAACTCTCGCAATTCTTCATCCGATTGTTTTAAGACACACAACCTGTGAAACAGTGTTAGAGGATGAACAGTTACCTGTTTATTGCCAACAGTAATAGTTCGTACAGCTGAAGAAAGGGACACCACATTGTTTTTACGTTTGAATTTCACTTCCTGGAAGTTCTGACCAACTACTTTTAGCATCGATTCTTTTCCAATCTCTAGAGCCATGTGGCTGTTGACAGTAGATTCTCCAACCTGGCCACTGCTGATGGACATAATGAAATCTGTTGTATGGAATGGAGGGTGCTGTGCAAACCAGCTACAGAGTTTGTCAGTATCTGATTCATCTCTAGTGACACGAGATGGTCGCATGTCAACATGTTGTTCAGTTGTTGCAGTGGTAACTCCGCAGTATGTTTCCACTTCATTGCAGATATTATGTAGATACACCATGCCCAATGTCCATCGAGAGAGTACACTGTCAGTCATACCACGTCCTCGGGTGAGCCCTCCATAGCTTTTCATAGATTTCATCAGTACTTGCTCTATGGTCATATCTGACCATATACCCGACCAAAATTTGTTAGTGCGCCGGATGGTGAAGTATCCCTTTTTTGTGAATTTATCGTAATCAAGAGGGTCCATTTTCCTTTCCAATTCCAACATATCTTGCAGATATAATTGTGCACACTTCGCATAAAAGAAGTGGCCTGCTGCGTGGAAGAATGGGAGCATTTTCTGGATTGTGTCCAAATGCAAATTCCAATCGCCTGTCCGTTCTGCTTGGATGAATTGCTTCACCAGTGTCACCATTCGAAAATAAAGAACCCACAGCTTTGCGGTTGGTCCATTGCTTTCAAGCTTCCACAAAGCATCCGCGAATTTCGTCATTAGTGCTTGAAACTGCTCATTTTCGTTTGCTGTCAGAATTGCAGATCTGTCAGAGTTTGAAAGAATGTCCTCAATAATGCTTTTTTCCTCTTCAGTCAACTGAATTGCTTTCACAATTTCATTTGCCAAGGAAAGATACACCAAATTGTGGGCTCTCACTGCTCTAGAATAAGCATGGCCTGCCAACATCTTATCAATGCTATTTTCAGCATAAATTGTCGAGAGCAGTTCCTTTAGACCACTTCCACTCATAATCATACCTATTGTTCCCAAGAATGACATTAGTAGGTGAAAACCCCCTAGCCTCACCACGACGTTGCTCAAATCAGTGCCCTGATAGTTTGCGGCTATCTCTTTGGCTTTAATGTATAGAGGTTGGTCAAAAGTAACAACGCAGGTTTTTTGTCCATGGGCTCGGCATTTCTCATTTGCGAACCGAAGAGATGTGAGAACTGTGTCGTAATTGGACGGGAGATGATTGATGAATGGCAGACATGTAATTTTGGATGTTTCAAAGTATTTCTCTGCTGTTGCTTCCTCCATGAACCCATTCCATCCCGGGATGTTCATCTTTTTTTTAACTTTCCCATATAACCATAAGATATCTGAAGGGAGTGGTACAATTTCTTCAGATAGTGAATGAATATTGTCTAGGTTAACAATATTAATTGCCGACAAACCCTGATTGGATGGCACTTTTTGGAAGGTTTCCAGCTGAATAGGAGGATTTCTCTGTACAAGTTCAGAAGCAGTGCACTTCGTCAGACGGGCTATTTTATTCTCGGGACATGAGGAATCATGGGGAGTCACAATCATTATACCTCCCATTGCGTGAAAAGTACCCGTCCCATCTAAAGTGTTGACATTAAAGTCGGCGTTATCAAAAGAAAATTGCACAAACGACATTGAAGGGTCCTTCAACATGAGTTGGTCTGGTCGCATGATGGCCGAGGTTTCCAAAAGCATAGTATCCTTGTAACTAGCTGAGAATCCAAGCGTTGACAATAACTCAACCAGATGTTTTGACCCGAACTTGTGATACAAGAATACACCAATCCCATGCAGTAATGAAGAGATGAACGAGCGAGGCCTGACTGCCGATATTATTGAATGTGCAAGAGCAACACACTTCTTTCTATAGGGATCCAAACAGCTTCGTTTGTCTTTTAAAATTACTGTTTCGAGCAACAGTTTCAAAGAATCAGGGATAACTGAATTTACATTCTGGAAGAAGTCATCGGATGGTGTGAATTGTGTTGTGTCGTACACTTGCGACCGTATATCCTCTCGTATGACTTCAGCAGCTGCCTTCACCACGCGTAGTCTTTCTGCTTGAGGATTTGAGCTTCTACTGTCATACCATGTACTGGTGAGGATTTTGTGACCTGTGTTTTTAAAACAAATAGTCGTGTGTTTGAAGGATCTCTCAACGATCAAAATGTCCTCCCCATACTTTTCAAACAAACGTTTTTTGACTGTTCGTGGTTGAGGTCGTTCTCCTTCTATCTGGTCCATGAGTTCATCTAGAGAGAACTGACACTCCTCAGCGTTCTCTTCCAGAAATGAATAAATCCCTTCCATGGCCTCATCAACTTTGGGATGCTGACGATTTCCCCTAGACTTTCCTGTTGGTGGCACCTGGTAGAGCTTTGTTTGGCAAAAGCGATGATATCTGGCATCAAGGGCTACCAAATCTGTGTTCTCAGATATACGCTCTTTTATTTTAAGAGCCCATTCATCACCACGTTTCTCAGCTGCTTTCAAGATTGTTGCATTGAGAGATATCTTTTCCGCAGCAATGACATTGTTCCTTTTTTCTGGCTTCTTCTTCCTTTCTGCCACAAGGAACTCTTCAGTTATTTTGTCTCCACAGAGACAACAGTGTTCTCTGAAATTGAACTGCTCAGAGACTGATCTCGTGGCCCTTGATGGCGTAATATTTGATTTTCCACTGCAAACAGCTGCTTTGATCAACTTCGGATTGTTGTATTTTATCTGACAAGCACTGTGCACATATATCTCAATCACACCCTTCAGTAAACGCTCATTTTCTCGGTTTTTAAGGGAAATGCTCGACGCAATAAGGGTTTTTACACCTCTTTCCTTCACTAACCGCACTTCACCTTCACTTAAAGTCTCTTTACATATAAAACACAAACCCACGCTGGGACTGGGATCCGACATTCTGTAGATTTTGAGTTCAAACGTCACTCACGTCATGGGCAGCAGCACACTCCGTCGGAGGTAATTGAAACTACGTCCCGCCAGAGTTGTTCGAGTCGCGTCTAAAATATTGCAAAAAATTGCGAAGTTCAAAAAAAATTAAAAACTTTGAAAGGCTTTATCTCGGAAACTATAGGGTCTACAGAGACAATTCTAGTCTCATATTGTAGCAAATTTAGTCTACTTTAAAAACTGTCTCAGAAGATATCATCAAAAATTAGTGATTTAGGGTTATAATCGCCAAAATATCAATAAAAGCCGAAATTTTCTCGGTTTTTTCGATTTTTGACAAAGTTGCGTTCGGAGCTCGAGGTCACAAACTTGGATTATTTATTGGGCCAACATCATAAACAAGTCTGCAAAAAATCAGAACTACCGGATTTGACGCAAAGTACCCCGTACTCTCAGGCGACAAGGTTACTGGACTATTAGTTACCGAGGTCCGAAGGGCCAAAGCAAATAAACCACACAAGGATTGAAATGGAACTTCCAGTGCCCAGGCGTACATTGTTTTTTTAAATCGAGAAATCGCGAAGTTACAACATTTTAACCAACTTTTATAGGTTAGGTTGACGTCGGTTGACGTTTACCTATCGTCCAGCCGCCTACAAAAAGTTGTAAAACAATGGATTACTGCACTGCCGATTTCTCGTATTTTATTTGACGATTTCGACGTTCTTCACTGCCAATTAAAAAAAAAATCGAATATGAAGAAATGTCGAATTTAATTTTGGCTAGATTTTGTAATGACATTAGAAAAAATAGCACGCTGAATATGTTATAAAAGTGATTTTTCAATGTTCTTGATAAATTAATCCACTCCTTTTGCATCACTCGCTCGTAAATTAAACGTTGAAAAACTTTCACTTTTCTTAACTTGTAGAACAATCTATTATTAAATACGCTTAACATGAGGCTGAATGACGAAAATATGTAACTTACCTAAGTATACAGGGTGGAGCATTGGATTTCTTAAGTGTTTAACAGCAAATTTCTATTTAGATTTTGTAGAAGAACGATCCAATTGGCGCAACTTGAGCATTTTTTGTTGGCTCTGCTCGAAAATACTTTTTTTACCCCTTTATACGAGTACGAGAGTGGCATTTTCTGTCGCCTGTTAGGGGTATAAGGAAGATATACGTTTGGGTCCCTGGTTGCTTTCCAATGCAGTGGGAGGGAATATAATATATTGACTGCCGTTGCCATTAGAGACGGGGGACAATGTGATTATGATTAATAATAAATCAACTAGCCTCTTGGTTTTCATATTCAAATATTTTTGAATGCAGCTGATTACAAGAGATAGTCTCATCATAAAATGTAAAAGTGTTGTATGTATAACTCTGGACTAAAACGTCATTTCATCCCTTGCATGATTACAATAAATTGATTAGGTACTGTTCTCGCAAACTCTGAAGAACTAAACTACATCTGCGGGAGGGAATGATACATTTTCCTCCCTAGTAATACAAATAGTTATTAGGTAACTTCTGATACTTTAAAACAAAATATCAATTTGGTGTTGACCAGGGACCGTTGAAAGTTGACAGATGACTGATAAACCTAGTTGAAAACGGTTGATTGAAATAAGAATTCGTACTTTAGATACAAAAACAAAAGACATTTGCTCAAGCACATAACAATGAAGTCATTTTTACATTCAAGTGACCTTTATACATACTATGTGTTCAAAAAGAAATTACATAGGGGTTGAATATGGCAATTTCTGTAATTTTCAATCGCGATATCAGCGTATAATATAAACTTATGACAGCAACAACAGTGATTATGTTAATGAATTCTAAAGCTTGCTGTTACCAATACTTTTATATTCCATGGCCAACCCTTAAGTAATTTCTTTTTGAACCAAATGTTCAATGCAGGAATGCGGTAAACTTTTGCGGCGGCGTTTTAAAATTACCATACGCCATAATGCATTGAATCAACCAGACATTGGATTTTGCAATTAGGTACATTTTATATATGTGTTTTCCGCTGTTTAAATGTTGTTATCGGATTTTGTCCGTTTAATTCAATTCCTCACTCAAAAACGTAATTTTCTGGACTTAACGTCTGTTACACTTCCACGGATCGTTTAAAACAAGCAAACTGAAATGAATAAATAATCATTATGAACCAATATCGTCTAATGAAGCTATTTAAAATTATTATTTTACCGTAGGTATTGTAATCTGTAATGTACTTACTGCAAATATTCTTATAGCGTCTTACACTTAGCATCTCTCACAATAAATATTACAAGCTACAGATACACGCACTAATGCTCGTGGACGCGTCATACAAAATGCAGAAGTTGCTGTTATTCGACTCGTCAGAGGAAATAATAAATTAGGCTTTAATTGCGCAGTGAATACCCTGCGATTTGCTTAATATGTAACTTAATAACACCTTATCATATTAATGCGTTCTGGAGATTTAGCACCCTATCGAGGTCAGTAATTCAGTAATTGAAATACCACAAAGTAATTCAATTACCTCAAGTAATTTCAATTACCACAAGTAATTCTATTACCTATAAAGTAATTTAAATACTTTAGAGTAATTTAATTACACGAAAGTAATTGAGTAATTGAATGCAGTAATTAATTACTTTTAAAAAGTAATTTTCAAGTACTTTCTAACAAAGATGGTAATTCCCAATTACAATTACCGCATTTTGAAAATTAATTCAATTTCAAGGCAAATAAACAAAAAGGAATTTAATTAGTAATTTAATTAAAAAGTAATTAATTACTGCGCAGCTCTGTCTGTAGTCCAAGTTTGTACTAATAAGTATTTTTCTTAGTTATTCATGTCTGACTTTGTCGAATGCTTTTTCAAAGTCGATAAAACAGGTATATACTTCCTGATTTATATCTAAGCATCTTTGTGCTAATACGTTTAGCACAACCAACGCTTCTCTGCTACCTAAACGCTTTCTGAAGGCCATTTGAGTGTCACTTATTTCTGTTTCTGGTTTTTTGTACATACGATTGAGTATTACTCTGAGAAAGATCTTCAGTGTATGACTCATTAGCGCTATAGTTCTGTGTTCGCTACATTCTATTTCTTAGGTATGTTTATGAAGTTGAAGATTAAGCATTTTGTAGGTATTTCACCAGTTATGTAAATGTTGGTGTAAAGGTCCAGGAAACTATCTATAGCCTCCTCGTTTATTAGTTTATGTAGTGCTACTGGAATTTTATCTGGGCCACTAGCCTTACCATTTTCTTATTTTTGTAAAGCGTAATTAATCTCTTCTCATTATCGAACTACCATCGCTCCCCATTTCTTCATATTCGATCCCACATTTGTTTCCTCTGTTTTCATCTTTGAATAGATTTTTTTAAGTATTCGGTCCATATTTTCATTTTCTTTTTCATGTCAGCTATGTATAATGTTCCTATTATCATCTATCGTGCCTATTTTCTCAGTTTTATTTGTTCCCGTTATGACTTTTATTTTCTAGTGTCTTAAATGTGTCATTTATTTTGGTATTCTTTTATCTCCTGGCGCTGTTCTAAGCCCCGCGGGTGACTAAAGTATGTTCTGATATGCGAGAAATCTTTTTAAAAAATTAAAGGATTTCGACAAAAAATTTTAAAAAAAATCCTAGAACCCGATTGCAGCGCCACCTACCGGGTCCAACTGTGAATCTAAACCATCCAGGGACCCACTCAAACACACAAAAAATTTCATCAAAATCGGTCCAGCTGTTTAGGAGAAGTTCAGTCACATACACACGTACAGAAAAATTATACAGTGTCCGCCAAAAGGTCGGCATAATATGGGAAAAATTTTTATTTTTGATTTTTCAAAAATACTTTTTACGTCAATAATTTGTGCTTGTCTAAAAACCTATTTAGCTTTTATCATATATACCGAGTGATTTTTACTTATTTAGAAAATGGAGTTTTTAGAAATTGTCAAAATCCGAAAAGTGCTATTTTTCGGAAATTAAGCAAGATTTCAATGAGATACGATAGAATCTAGAAAACACGGTAAATATGAAGAAAATAATAAATTGAAATTAGGATTACCAGCAACCGCTCGTAATTTTGCGTGTTTTAAAAATTTAAAAACACGTTCCTACTCACAAGGTGCCTAATGAAATCTTTTAAATACGTTACTACTGACGACGTAAACTAATGAAAACATGTTATTAAGCAGTCGTTTTACAAACTTAAAACTGCCAACTAAAAGGAAATTTTACACACTGTCGTAGATAAAAACATTTGTTGAACCCGCTAATAGCAGGCAAACCAACGTTCGGGCAGGACAACGTTTGTCTATTTGCTCTCTTATCAATTTACGTTTCGTTATATTTCCAGTCAGACAAGCATTGTTAATATCCAAATACAAATAATGTGTTCCGCTAAAAGTAATTTTACCTCTTAACAATGTATTGAGAAACTTAACAATGTATACATTAATTTCTACACCAAATCGTTCACCGCCTTAATCTCTCCATTTTAGTAACAGCAGAGAAAACATCTTCAGCCAACAATTTAGGTTCTTCAAATGCAGCAAAATGGCCACCTCTGTCAAAATCACTGGTCTGAACTAGATTGGTGTATTTGTCCTTCAAAATCCAGTCAGTAGCATAGGATATTTCTTGACCAAATCTTGCACAAGCACATGGCACGTCTGGGCTAATGGGAATTCTAAAAAAATAGTAACGGTAGGTACAATGCAAGCATTTCTATATGAAGCATTAGATTATCATTATCTGCTTTAGCTTACGTGTTGGCTCCAAGGGCAAACTGCTTTTTATTAAAGCTTTCAGCATAATATCTTGCAGCACTGGTGAAAGAGTTTGTTATCCAATAGAGCATAACGTTGTCTAGAAGCTCATCATAGGTAAACTTTTCAAGTAAACCCCCATCCTCTCGATCTTTGTAGGTGCGATTGGTGCCAGTGGAAAACTTTTCCAAAATGTAAGCTGCTAGTCCAACTGGCGACTGATTGAGACCAACACCTGCAAATAGATCAATTTCCTTAGGTGTATTTATAGTAATTTATATTACTAGTACAAATAGGTTGTACGATATAATCTAATTTGTACATTCTTTAATAAAATTTAAAAGATTAACAGATAGAACTGTTTGAAATGGTGTCCAGGTCGTAAACTACACATTTAAATATTAATGAATACTACTATAAAATATGTTTACTTTAATTATATTCACACCAGAATTGAAATTTCGATTAGATATTACAAATCTTGATAATTTGTGACCACTAATAATGTTGAATCAGAGATAAATTTGAGCTATAAATAGTTTTTAACTGAAAATACTTTTCAGTTCTATAACTACTTTTCAGAATTTCAGTTCTTCTGTTAACATCAATCTTTTGATAAATAATAAAAAGTTACAATAGATATATAATTATCTCAGAATCTATTAAATAAAATTATAATAATGTCTAGAGTTTATCAGTTTTCTTCAGTAAACAGTTATTCGGCAACCAAGTATGGCTTGTTGATAAAAAATTATCTAATGATAACAGTGGTCATGAAATAACAGTAGATAAAATATATCGAAGTTTACCACAGTTAAAAATGATTTGCGTTTAGAGATATGGATAAAAAATTATTTAATCAAAATATGAGTAGCAGTATATTTAGATACCTTTAAATAATTGGCTACTCCGGTTAACAAGATTTATTCGTGTAAATCAACAGCCCTAGAATTATTTGTGGCAGAAACTTGAACTTAAATATTAAATTATCTGTATTTCTAGTTATTTGCTGACAAAGTTATGAAGTTAAAAAATAAGTTATGGTTACCTACTTAAAAATGGAAGGAATATTCAGTTAATAGGCAATGAAATTAACAGGTTAATCACAGCCTGATGAAATTATCCGGTCAACTTGAATACAATAACAACTATAAAAATTATCCAAAAGAAATAATGAAAATGTACCCGTTTAATTCCAGAGCTCTAGCTACGACTAATGTAATTAATTACCAATAGTATCAGGTTTTGTAGCCTGTATGTGGAAGTATCCCGATTCTTCTATAAGTCCAGCAATTTTAGTAGATACCGGATACATTTGATGTTCATACTTCTTATCGACTATCAATGGAGGATAAATGCTTCCCAACATGAGCTTTAACTGTGAAATTAGCCTATTTGAACTACACATATTTGAATGGAGGCCTAGAACATTTTTGGGAAACAACGTTGCCATGTGTGTTCCAGTGATTGCGCCCCAATCGCCGCCTTGGATATAAAACTTCTCATGTCCGATGCGTTTCATCAAATTCTTAAAAACCACTGCCGTTTAGACATCGCCTAGCCCAGACTTTGCAGCTGCTTGTGAAAATGCAAAGCCTGGTAAAGATGGCGCTATTACTTCAAATACAAAATCTCGATCTTGTTGAGGTTTAGTCAAAAGGGGAATGATTTTGTAAAACTCTCTTACAGAACCAGGCCAACCGTGCAGGAGAAGTAACGGTAACACTCGTTTGGTTGGAGCTGTAGGCTTCACATGTATGAAATGCATCTCGAGACCTTGAATGTTGGTAGTGTATTGAGGAAATTGGTTCAAAAAGGTTTCTCTTTCACGCCATTTGTAGTCCTTCTTCCAGTAGTCAACTACTTTTGTCAAAAGATTGGTGTTAAAACCGTACTGCTGCTGGATACCTTCAAGAGGAGGTGTGAATGGACGTGATGTTTCCAAGCGGCTTTTAAGATCCTTTAGAGCCTGTAACAATATATTATAACGGTTAGAGTTAATATTATTTAAGTACATTGCATGAAATATAACATTATTAATTTAATAATACTTTGATATATCAGTCAAAATATTTAAATAAGTATTCCAATGTTGCTATATTCAATTTTTAGTTAACCAATGAAGTATTGTCAGAAATCTCAGAGAATTAAACATATTCAATCAAGTAGACTGTGGCTGGTGCCTACTAGTCAGCTCGGAGGAATGGTTCTGAACTAAGTAAGGCTCATCCACAACTCTATGTGGACCAATTCGGGGAGAGTGTTCTTAACAACAATAGTAACACGGCACGTTCCAATGGCTGAGAGGAAAGCTCCTGTAGATATGCAGAACAGGTGCAAATAACTTTTTATGGAATAAACACTCGCTCAGATCAACTGAGGATATGACACAGAGCAGCAGCTATGGTATTACTGAGTCAAGGCTATTGAAGAATAACTTCACTAAAGGTTCTACGTCCATTGATTCTATCAGCTGTGATACAGCAATGTGGAAGACTCAGCTTCAGACCCGCGAATGTGAATTATGTTGTGCCGTGAAATTAAGGCAGCTCTCAAGTAAATTTGTGCGGAACTACCTATCGAAATTCGGTTGTACTAACACGTGTGAAGTTTTTTCGCCCCGGGTGTTGAGTAGAAAATTCGTAGGGTTGCTACGAGAGCTGTGGCGTCTAGATTTTGGTGTTGTTTCGTAGTCGAGCCCTTCGAATAATGTCCCAGATTAACAGCTGAGCGCCAGCTTCCCGTATTAAATTATCACGCCTTTCAAGAATGCTTCGTGTTAACAAATTTATATAGCAACCTGGTTCGATCGCAGTAATTTCTAAAAACCGTTTGTGTAAAGCTCGTACCGGTTTGATTGTTTGTAACAGTCCTTACAAGCGATACTCATGTGATCCCGACCTGCTCTTGGCAACTTCTTGTTTAACTCGCCGCAGAATTGTTTTTTTCCTGGTTCAGGCTTGAATCTTCATTAGGACAGAGTTGCGGCAACTATGGTACCCCTTTTTTACATCAGCCCTTCTCAAGTATCGTGAGAAAGTGTATTACCAAATGTGTAACCCCCCTTCTTGTTTGGTTTGTGCGTGTTGTTATTTTAAAGAAGCATTTCCCGTTACCGAACTAGATAAAACCAACGTCATTTAATTTATGTTCTTTTTCTTTCTTTTCGTGCGTCGAGCACAATTATAAACGCTTGTATAAATTAGCAACGCCCGTTGCATGTGGGATTATGCCTTAATTTGTCTTCTAACAACAATATTTGTTCCATGTGTGTGTACGCACGGAGTTATTAACAATAGCCATTTCGATTGGCACTTGATAAAGATTATCATTTTAGAACTGAGCTCTGTCTGCGTTTCTTTTAGTATTATTATTATTTTCCATTTATATTGTAATGGTATTAAGCCCACGACTTGGTTCTGCTAGCAGAGCAGGATAATTAACCGATTCAATAAGCACAGAGTTGGGGTGTTTTATGTAACTGCAATGTTAAACCAAAACTAAAATATTAGATACATTGACAATGAGATGCAAGAAATAGTAAAGTAGTTGAGTAAGGAACGCAAAGGCAAAGCTTATTTTCACAAGGGTCGAAATTAACTTTTAAATAATTAAATAATAAACCGAACCAAAATAAGAACACAAAATACAACAACAGAAGAAGTACCCGTTTCCACAGGCATCAGACAAGGAGACAGTTTGAGTCCAACACTGTTTAATGTAATAATGGACCAAATAATAACCAAAGTAAAGGAAACAAACATTGGATATAGAATCGGGAACGACAAAATACAAACAATATGCTACGCGGATGATGTGGTTCTTATGGCTGAAACCGAAGACGACCTGCAGCGCCTATTATTCCGATTAAACACGACAGCAACGACATTCAACATGAAGATATCCACCCAGAAAACGCAGTCTCTAGTAATATCAAAGGACATGATTAGATGTAAACTGATAGTAGATGACACCACTATCGACCAGGTCAGAAACTTTAATTACTTAGGTGCCAGTATATCCAGCGATAGAAATATAAATAAAGAAGTCCGTACACAGGCATCTAAAGCTGCAAAGATATCAGGCTGCTTGCGCGAAATAATATGGCGAAACAAGCACATTAGTGTTGAAGGTAAACTAAGGATTTATAAGACCTGTGTAAGACCTATCCTTACTTACGCAGCAGAGACGAGAGCTGAAACAGCAAAAACAAAGAACATTATGCGGACAACGGAAATGAAGACCCTCCGAGCTATAACAGGACACACGATACTCGACAGAATTAGAAACAACGTAATCCGAGAAACATGTGGCATAGAAGATGTAGTCAGATGGAGCAGGTCAAGACGACGATTCTGGCGAGATCATGTCGAAAGAATGGACAACCACAGACTCGCAAAGAGGGTAATGACCCAAAATCCAAATACAAAACGACCACCTGGTAGACCACAAAAGAGATGGTACGAGAGTTGGACATCGGGTTCACAAGACAATACCTAAGAGGCAAAATATAAGAAGACAGGACAATGTCCTAAATTAAGAAGAAGAAGAAGAAGAAGAAATAATAGGTTTGTGCATAATGAAAAGCGGAACCGAAAGAAATTAATAGACACAAAAATGTTTGCTATGTGCATGTTAAAAAAAGCGTAGTTTTCAATAAAGCCAAGCAAAGTGAAAATTGTGAGGAATCTAAAAGGTAAAGAAAGCAAGAATCAAATAACAGGACATTGCAAAAAAGCAATTTGAGAAGCAGGCAACAGGACAGGAAGGAAGCAAATGAGAAGTGGTAAACTCTAATAAATCAGTGCACTTAAAATTACAAATACTGCAAAGCAAAGCAGCGGCTAAAACTAAAATAATAAAACGTTTGTGTGTGTGGGGCAATCAAACAATTTTAGATATAAGAAAAAGACGATAATTTAGATTATAAGAAACATGTTAATTAGACTTTATGTAATCAAATTTATATCCGTTTTGTCCTTCAATTTATCAAACCTAATTTTCGTTAATATTGTAACCTAGCAACTAGATGTGATATTGTTTTATAACGGAGGAAAACAATTAAATAAAATTATTTGGCAGTTTGTTAAGATTTGTGCTCCACATTTAACGAAAGTTTTAAGACAATAAACGTACTTTACAAGTTATAAAAAGTATACCAATCTATTACTCAAGGGTCAGTGTACATGTGGGGGTATTTTCATAAAGTTCTTCAACGAAAATATTAATAATTCCACAATCTCATCTTCGAGGACATCGGTGCCGATCAGCATAAATTTGCGATCTTCGATTACGGGCACAATTAGCATCGGAGCCAAGATATTAGCAGACCAGGGCATAGTAAGGGTCTGCAAGGACGTCTCCACCAGTTTTGGCAGCAAAGGGAACAGTTATAGCTGAGAAAATCCAACGACGTCATCTCTAGAGCAGCATCGGTGCAGTTCGACCAAATTCTAAGGTACGAAATTAGCCAAAAAATTAGTGTCAGCGTCCGGAAAACGGGTTGCATACGAGATCAAACCTTGGTGACAAAGATTAGATCATTTACAAGGATTCAGCTAAGTCGTATTTCAAGTATTTAGCAAGGCGTCATCAAAATCCGTGGTTTAGCTGAAGTTTGAGGCTGCCACATGAAGCGACCAGAAACAATTGCAATTAGACGGCAGTTTTTTTTTAAATAATTGCAGTTGAATAGAATATAAAGAGGGGCATACAACCATTTATTTTGTGCAGTAAATACGTACATTTCATTTTAACCAGTCTAGTAATCTACTGACAGGCAAAGTTTGAGCACAGTAAAATATAAAACAGTGAATTGTGTATTGGGTTTGCCTTACTTTAACCAAAGAATATAGATATCTATATTCTTTGATATTAGGTAATTTAGAAGTCACACAATCAAGGCAAGAAAACTAAGAACCGCATCGTCGTCGGTTCTTAGCAACTCTGCTAGACTTACTGGAATTAGACCGTTTTAAAAGTTAGGTTCCGTTTTGTCACTGGAAAAGTTAAGGCAAACTTTTGCCGCTGTCATAGTGACAAAAAAACCGCGGCTTATGGGATTTCTTAGTGTATGCATTAAATTGTCAGATTAAAAGCAAGCGCTTCTATTCGAATGTTTATTTCCTTATAAGAATCCCACATTTTATTAATATTATATCTTAAATATTCTGAGTTTTCTTATATTGAGATCCAATCCATAATCATCACATGGTGACGGTTCATGAGTAACTGATGTAGACTAGTATTGACAATTTCCCCATTTATCAGTAATCCTTCTGGCGAGTCGAGCATTGTTTCTCGAAATATTTCTTCCGAGTATTAAAGAGCAGTAATAAAAAAATGCATCGATAGCGGATACCTTTTTTTATTTCTATTTATTCAGTTGCTTCGTCCTCCACTTTAACTATAGCTATTCGGTTCAAATTTAGGATTTCTACGATATTATCTTCATTTTGAATTTATGTAAATTTAAGAATTGAGAACATTTTATCGTGTCACACCGTATAGAATGCCTTTTCAAAAAGTAGCAAGCAAATGAAGTGCTTCACGTGTTCCCAAATGCACTTTGGAACATAAATTCAGTTTTACCTACATTGTCTTCTATCTTTTATACAGGGTGTTCTACCAGCTCTATGACAAACTTTGGCAGATGATAGTTGGGTTAATTCCAAAAATTTTTTCTTAAATGAACATAGGTTCGATTCGTTTTTGTTACAAGTTACAAGCATTTTAAAAAATATATTTATATTTTAATTAAAAGTAGGCCGATAAATAAAAATGACTGTTGATATAACAATAATTATTATTTGTGTCAAATTTGATTATTCATTTGACACTTAATGTGAAAATGCTAAATAAAAAATTTATTCACAACTGAGGAGTATGCAGATATTGTGTTTGCATATGGGTATTCCAATGGGAACGCCAGACAAGCAGCTCGAGAATACCGACAAAGGTATAGAAATACACATCAACAATGAATAATCAAAATGACACAAATAATAATTATTGTTACATGAACCGTCATTTTTATTTTACAGCCTACTGTTAATTAAAATATATTATGCTGGCTGCTCTTATTTATAAATTGAATAAGATCTTTAAATATGAAAATTATTTAATTATTAAAATTGATAGCGCCTTGAGACTCTTTCAGGCTGGTTCAATTATCTAGTTGCTTGTTAATTGCATTTTATTTTAACAATGACTTTGAATTGTGTAATGACATTAACTGTCACCTTTCACGTCAAACAATGTGCTACTAATAATCTCAATCAAATATGACAAATGTTCATTCTATTTATATCTTATTTACTCAATATTATACGGTAACTTCTTGATTATAGTTAATTGCCTTTTTAAACTTTCTTTTATTTGCTATAGCGTTGATAGGACAAAACTACAACCCACCTTGAACTGCTTTCATTCTTTCTGTTCCAATATCACCTCTAATACAGCACTCCTCCTGATGTCAACAGCCCGGATCCCTATTTCGTCCTGCTGTGATGCACTGCTTACTCACAACAGCTGTCAACTTGTCAAACCCTTAGCTGCTAGCAGGAAATACCCCATTCTACTTCACTAGTGTCACTGCTACCTTCCAGAGACTCCCTCCTTCCGACAGCTTCACCGCAAGTTGGTTATCACAGACCAATTAATATTCTTCTTCCTTAGATCCAAACTTCAGCAACCTCCGTCGTCAGTAACCAACAGAATAGCTCGAATCCAACAGTCCCTCTGCTATCCTCCGTCAACAGATCCACGTGTCTTCAATACACCTTCAACAAACCCAGCATTTGACAATTCTTAAACCAATGTAACTTCTTATCAATTGTATTATTCAAAATAAACTAATTCCATTCAAATCTTATTTTCTTCTTGCTTCTTCTGCTTGCTTCTATCTGGTTTTACAATTTTCCAATTCTCTTCAATAACTGTTACTTCATTAATAATAATCTTCTTTATATTTCTCTTAATTTTTACCTCCTAGATTTTGTTAAACCCTTTTTAAACGTTTTCACACACTAACATATTAAACAATAGGGTAAATTCTATGTTTTTATTGAGACCGAAAAATTATACCAAGAGATACATTCTATTTTTCTATGAGTTGTTATTCTAATAATCGTAACAAAATCTACTATGTTCTAATTATTCCTGCCATCTATAAATTAAATTTATTTGAGTCTTACCTACTTCACTATATTGTTTTAAGAAAAATTACATTTGTCATGTGTGATTTGAGCATGTATTTACTTTATAATTTTCAAAACCCCTACAGAATACTGCTTTCATCTTAATTTGTCTCAAATTCGAATTCCTGTAATGAACTTCATTCAAACAACCATTTTTTTTAAAATTTTATAAATTCATTGTATTGATCTCCCAAATTATATTTTTACATATAATTTTTAGCAGAGCAGTTTTCTCTTAATGTACCATAACAGTATATTTTTTAAAATACATGTAACTTCTAAGCAAAAACGAATCGGACCCACGTTAATTTAAGAAAAAATGTTTGGAATTAACGCAGCTACCAAAGTTTGTCATAGAGCTCGTAGAACACCCTGTATATGCCTCATCCGACTAATAGTTCTGTAGTCACTGCAATATGTCGCTTTGGTTTATTTTGGTAACGTAACAACGATAGACTTAAGTAGTCTGAGAGCATTGTGTTTGTAATGTAAATGGCTTTAAAAAGATTAACAACTGAAATTGAAGTTTCAAGGTTTCGGATGTAACTCTATCTGACAATTCTATTTATAGATTATATTCTTTCCATTTCTGAAATGTCTGTTGAAAAATATTACCGATTCTTGTATTAATTCCCTCGTATAAAAGACGAAGGAAATATTGTAATCGCGAAAAAACAGCTTCCGAGATTTCTTTAGATCTTCACGTTTCAGGGTCCCTAGATGACGAAAAACAGGTTTTCTCAATTCTGTCTGTCTGTCTGTCTGTCTGTCTGTCTCAAAAACTATTTGTTGGAGGAAGACAATATTTTGCATACACATTATATATCTACCTGTCATAAGACCGACAAAATTTCAGATAAATATACACAGGATCCGCACCTTAAAGACATAAAATTTGGTTGATTTTTTATTTAATTTAGCATTAGGTACAAGTAATAATTTGTACATATTGCAGGCTTTATTCTTGCCAAAAATGGAACCCAATATATACAGAATAAATGCTGTACGATACAAAAAGGAGCAACGAATTAATGCGGGACGTTAAATATAGCTGGAACACATGAATTCGAAAGGTCGTGGTAGCTATGGAAGTGAAAGCATGTAGTATATGCTTTCACAAACAAAGAAATAGAATGGGCCCGCTCGTTCGCAAGCGCTGCATTCGAGTCACATTACCGGTAATATTTTTATTTTTGGTTTAACTGAGATACAGAAAAGTAACAATTTGTACATAGTTCAGACTTTACTTTTGTCGAGAATCCAACAGATATAGCGTAATTTCTATTTCTGCTTTACAGCGTAAGGGTTGTCAATAAAAAAAGGTTCTATTTAAGCCAGCCGGGACGCACGTAGTCAAGTAGTGATAATCTCTGAAACTTCTTTGTGGCGTGAATCTATAATTCATATTCTTTTTTGGGTATTTCGCCACTCTGCAAATTAAAATTAAAAACGTCAATGTCAAGCAATTCATTGGAGGTTGGTGGTTTTCAATCTCCGTGAAAAAGTTAAGTTTTATTGTTCCTTTTTAATCGTTAATCGTTGAGAACGAGAGCAGATTGTCCCTCGAAACGTTCGTTATTTAATACGTTATTTAATAATTTTGATTTGCAGAGTGGCGAAATACCCAAAAAAAATATGAATTATAGTCACGTAGTGTTCCGTAGCGCAGGTAGAACTAGCCCATTCTCCTTGCAATTTCGCACAAAACGTTGGAGTTGCATAATCATCCGCTGGCCCTTCGAATTCCACCAACGGACATGTTTTTTTTTTATTGGAAAATTTATATAATCTATTACAAACGTAAAGATATTTTTACCCCTAACTTAATTTGATTTTTAAAATGATTTAGTGTCACAATGTCCACGAGGGAGGTTCTGGGTAAAGCCCTTTACAGATTTTTTGAATCTGTGTACATAAGTATGCCATTCTGTCTTTGCCTTCTTTATTTCTGTATTTACCTGTATATACTTTTTTGTAATACTATACCCATATTGTATTTTAACTGAACTAAACAACCACATCAAAAGTCACTTATAACAGCCGCCGGCCATTAAAGCTGTTAAGGGTTACGCGGCCGGTGGCCGTTAAGAATCACGTGAGCTTTAAACGATGTTGAATAAGTTATTCTTAAAATGTATAAATTTATAATGGTGAGGCACTAACACCCCATGAAGGAGCTTTGCCTGCAATGCGGAAGGTCAGAGCTTCCGTATCCTCGCTCTCACACCCGGCTGTCGCGTATCAAATTCATGACACGTGGGGATGTGGTGAGCATCACGCATTAGACAACCGCATTATTACTCCTTGTTCTTTCGAACGCAGATCCCCAATTATTTAAAGCGACTGGGTAGGCCGCCAGCCAGGCATCGATCTGGGATTTGAACTACAGACTTCCGCACCGCAGTCCAATGCTCTAGCTACTGAGCTACGTTGGCGCTATATATAAATTTGTACTACGAAAAATCTTAAACGACACACGGCCAATACGCAAATAGCGGACTTGGTTGATTATAAACCTCAGCTATCCCCTCGGATTAGACAACTCAAACTCGTTCGTTATTTGATTTTGTTTTATAATATTCGCTATGTCATCAGTGATTCATATTTTTTCATGTCTGATCTTTCTCCTTAAAGTTTTTTTGTATTTATACTGTGGCATTCTTGTTCTATACACTTTCAATGTTATTGTTGTTGTTTGTACTGGTTGTTAGTTTTTCTTCTCATTGCTCAATTGCTCTGACGTCCATTTTGGTTTTGTATTTTTTGATCATCTTAAATTGTTATATAAACAGATTCATTAGGTAGGTACTATTTTCTCCGAATAGTATTTTACGGTATAAGCGTGATTTTACGACAAAACCGGACCGCACTTACCACAGCTCAGTTTGCGTTGAGAGGCAATGGTAATAAAGCCCCCGAATGTCCACAACTAGCTCGCGGGGGAGCGGGGGGGGGGTGATTTACGGTACTGGTAAAGCCCGGTCCTGTTTCAGGATAGTCAAAATAGTGAATGCCAGGCGCCACCGTCAAAATTCAACTCTTAGTTGTTTGGATCTGGTATAAGAATACTTACGTGAGGATTCGATTTGGTTGCTATATGTTCATTAGCCAAAAATCTAAATGCCGTGGTTAATGTTCCTAAAATTCCTGCGCTTGCAGAACGTAGAGGAAAGTGCCCCAATATTGGATACCTTTTCTAAAAACATTATAGTTTGAAAAATAAAAAGCAAAAGATCTGTTATTTCTGAAATTCACATTTCTACATATTTTGTGTACATGCTGAAACAATTGTGTATGAAAATATTCTCTATAAAAAATATATATATTCATTTTAATGTTTTTTTTGTAATATTTACGATAAGAAATTGGTCTCCTAATATTAGATACTCTCATGTGCTAATATTGGATGCATCCAATATTAGGTCTTAACAATTTCAATACACCACTGATTTAAATAAAAAACAATAAATCATTGTTTTTAAGTGAAACCAAAGAATATAGATTATTCTTTGCTAATATGTAAATTAAATATGTATTCATTAAATTGTCGTACCGAATTACGCTCAAACTTTTTTTTTATTGAAGTAAACTTAACATTTATAATTCGAGTTTCCTTGTTTTTAGGCAATTCAACTCAAAAAACTGCCAGAAAAAATTACTCGTCCTTCGGACTCGTCATTTTTTCAGAGGCAGTTTTTTTCGTTAAATTGCCAAGCAAGGAAATTCTCATTAAAATGTCAAGTTTACTTCGACAAAAAAAGCTCTCGTGTAATTATAAGTGATAAGACTTCGTATACGCATGATGAGTTCCTACGTTTTTTTTAGTTCTGTTGTAAGGTGCAGACAACTTGAGACATTTGAGGCAAACAAATGCAGAAGATTAGTTCAATTGACAGGATAACCAATGCGGAAGTTCTAACTCGCATTAACAAGAATACAGGGATTGTTAGAACAATAGAAAACCGAAAGTTAGACTATTTTGGACACATAACGCATGATCCAGAGAAGTACCAAATCCTACATCTCATAATGCGAGGCAAAATAACCTGCAGACGAGGCCCACAAAGAGAAGAAAATCCTGTCTGAAAACCCTTAGACATTGATTTGGACTATCGGGACTGTTCGAGCAGCTGCTAAACCTCAGAAAGCTAATATAATAATGCCCATGAGTGTCAACAGTCGTTAAAAGATAACAGCACTGAATGAGGGAGAAGAAGACGAAGTCAAATACCAGACCGTAGCGTTATAAACGATACTAAAATACTACCGCTCAACTTGACCGCTCGGTTCGTACTCCAAATAATATCTGAATGACGTGAAACAGATGAAAAATCGTTAAGCATCAGAATCCAATCAAGTAGAAAGAGAATTTTTCAAGCGAATGGATAAAGATATACTAAAACTGATAACATGCTACACTGAAAATATTCCATATTACTGGCTGAAGTCAGATTATATCAGACAGCCTAAGAAAACAGCTAAAATGTGCCGGGATTATGGAACCATTAAACTGATTAGGCTTTTCCTGAAACTATTAGGAGAGATCACACGCAATTATAAGGTCAATTTGTTGTATATGCACTTTGTGGTCGTAGTAAGGTAGGGTTAGGATTGTTGAGTGTGTTGTATGTTTGTATGCGGGGGAGCATTATGTAAGTCGCTTACGACCCATTGCCTCCGTTGCACTTTCCGTGAGGTATGAAGGGTCCTCGACACCGAAAGGTAAGAGGTTATAGATAATGAATGAATGCATATTATACATAAATGTGTTTGATACAAACGAATGAATGAACAAACTTTGCGAGTAGCGATGATGGCATTCGCACAATTGAGACTTCGAGATACGGTAGGGACAAGAGAAGATCTATTTAGCATACAGATTTTGATTCGAAAATGTAGAAACATAAACTGCGATGTACAAAGCTTCTTTACATACTACCAAGAAGCGTTTGACAGAGTGCAACAAAAAAATATAGGTATTTTAAAAATTATTAACATGGATGAGAATTATCGTAAATTAAGCAGCAAATGTATGAATAGAGGGCTAGCAAACAAAAATAATAACATTTTTATGAAGTGGAAGGCAAAGTTGTATTCTGTTTCTTTTATTGTTCAACATTCAATCTAAGCACTTATTAGGAGAAGCCCTCTTGTATGCTGACGATACAGTGATTTTTGCTTATAATAATTAGTATAATGGGTTTAAAACACCTAATAGATAACGTGATAAAAAGTAGTCTTTGATATAGATCAGAAATTAATGTAAGCAGAACAGAATTTATTATTATCAGCAAGAATCATAACTCTAATCGAATGGGCCAGAGGAAAATGCGCTTATCCTACATTAACGAAGAATGGAGAAAATCATACTTCAAACTGAAGATGAATTATAAAATTATAGCGGCTATACTGCTAATACATAGTAACATTGTTTTTTATCATCTACTGTGGTATTATTGCCGTAACCAATTTATCATTCATATTAACTTTAACTACGTTTTTATCCATTCTTCGTTAATGTGGGATGGGTCCTTTGCCACTGAGCCCTTCAAATTTCAACTCTTTAAGACTAAAAATATATTTAATAGAAAAAGTATGCAATTAGGTATGTCCATCATTAATGAGCAGTTGGACCATTATCTGGAAAGTAAAAGCCTCATAGAAAAAGCTCGAAGCATATTCATTAAAATGTCTGCACTGTTTAAGAGTTATATCACATTATAATAAAAATTTAATTGCAAGAACTTGTAAGACACTGCGATATAATACTTAAAAGAATGACAAAACAGCCAGAAACATCGTTTTTATATAACATCAAAGGTACGAAGCTGTAATATCTAGGATATACGAGGGTCACTACATAAATTGTAGGTTTAAAAATTGATTTCACAATTTTTTATAAAAGTGCCATGAAACAACAACATTTCAGTAGACAACTGAAGTTGACAGATTGAGAAAATTGTTTACGGTTTGTATGTGATAAGCTTTTAACTGTTGTGAGTTGTATGAAAATGGAACTAAGTCGAAGAGATTATCGCGCGATGATTTTTTACGATTTTAAATCGTCTCTCACTCCAAAACAGCGCATCGAAAGACTTCGCAATGTTTTTGTGGATGAAGCAAATTTATCTAGTGGCCCTCGTATAATGCGATGGCAACGTTTACAGTGCATTGTACATTATACAAGATAGCTGGAAAGACAAGCGCTGGAAGAAGAATTGCATGGCTAAAATATCTTAAAGGCTTTGTCCATAGTAGGTACTCAATAAAGTTAATAGCCGCGATCATAGCCATCAATCTGAACGGATAGGATCTTGCAGAAGAATAAATTACTGACGCTTTAAATAACATTATTTCGATACACTGAAATTTAAATTTTAACGTTATTTTGATAACAATTATGTAAAGAAACGGAAAGGATCAACGTTAGCGAAGCAGTAATAAATATTAAAATAAAAATTAAATTACATAGATGTTTGATATTCATTTTATATTTCTTTGCTTCTTATACTTCATGGTGTCAAAGTAAAAAACTTTTCGATGCGTGCTGATGCAAATCCAAAATAACAGTAAACTCTAAATTAAATATGTGCTATATATGCAGCATAAATATTAAATATCATATACAATTAATTAGTTATAATTCAATATTTAAAACACATTTTCCAGAAAGAATAGATGTAGTATAATAATATAGAAAAAATAGGTGTGTTCACGATTATATACTGTAGTCACATTTTAATGATTATGCTAAAACACGTATTAAAAATGACTTTGATAAAACAAAGGTCATCATAGCACTGCCGAACAACAAATGAATCGACAAGAATTTGGTTAATAACACTTCAAAGATGGAAGGATAACATCGAATTGGACTTAAAAAATAATGGGCATAGAAAATGAACAAGTCATGACATATAGCAAAAAAAAATTGCCCGACAAACCGACAGAAAAACGAAGTGATTTGTTAAAAATATATTTAAAAACTAGTGACTTAGGGAAAGAGATATTCAAAACAATTACGAGCAAAACAGTGGCCCTCAACCAGGAAGCTAACTAACTATTATAGCGTAAAACCAGACATACATCATACCGAACAAATGCCACTTATAATTAGATTTCTAAACACTTCTAATACATCTGTGACAGAATATTTTTATGGAAAAGTTTTACATTTTGAACAACTTTCATTAATGGTATTTTGAGGTGTTTAGAGTAGAAAAGGTACCTTACTTAAAAAAAGTGTATTTAGCTAAGGCTCGTGGGGCTCATGAAGACCAATTCCTCTATATCTGTATTGAAGCCTCGAAGTACTACCCGATGGCAGAGCCTACTAGATGTATTTAGACCTTTGAGATATAATATTGATAGCTATCGCTGATTGTGAAACGTTAGATAAAATGACAACAAAACACAATATTTCTCCCATTGAGGTTTCAACATTTGTATTTCAAAATAAATTTGCTCCAAATGTGGTATTGGCTCTAAGAATTTCCTTTTTACCAGTGAGCAGTAGCTAGTGGTGAGCGTTCTTGCTGGAATTATGGCTCAATTACATTTCCTTGACTCAGTAATAGTTAGTATTGAACATAAACTAGCTCAAAATTTGGATTATAAAAACATATGCCAGATTTGTCATCTGTTAGATTGTCAAGTTCGGCTTTAGTATAAGTATAAAAGTCAGTGAAGCTATGTTCGTCCGTCCATCACGCTGCATCATCACCGATCCAACTTACTTCGTCACGATCGGGCAGCGTTATTTAACGATAATAACGCAAACTTTACTGCTACTGTCCTTATGTTTAAATGGGCAATTTAATGTCACCAAATCGCAATTGTAGAGCGAATACTTATTCATGGAATACAGGAACTGATCCAAATTATCAATAAAGACAGACTGAATATTTTTCAAATATGGGGTAGTGCAGAAGGAAAATTGGAAAAAGGCCCAAAACGCAGGTTCACCACACAGTCTAGAAAAAGGCTTATAGTTTTAGAAGAAAAAAGTTAAAGGTGGTAGATAAAGAAAGACTGAAAGTAATCACAAACCCAATTAGATTGAAAGAATTATTCCTTTGGCTTATTTACACGCTTTAAAATGCTTTATTTCAAGGGATAATTAACAAACGGTGCTAAAATGATAATTTAAACACTTGCAGCTCTTGGAGCATCAACAATGACTAGATTTATATTTTCTAAACCTGGTTTTATGTTTTATTTGGAGAGTTCAAGTGTTTAAATTATTATTTTAGAGGACTTTGTTATCCTTTGAAATAAAGCATCTTAAAGGTGGTAAACTTGTTTTTGTTATACTAAAATACGCATATCTGAAAACAGTTAAATTTAGGAGTATGAAGTAACACGTCAAAAGAAAGCTCATTAAAAGGGCTTTTCAAAAATATAAAAATATACAGGGTAGTTCATTGAAAAAAACCCGAAATGATTGAATTTGAAAATGTTGAGCACTATGTATAGCAGTAATAACCACAGCCACTATTTTACGCTCTAAAGGTAATTCACGAAAAAGATAATTTTGTGGTAACGTTTTCATTTATTCAGTTATTTGCTGTTACTTACAGCAACATTCTAGAGTAGAGCATTTCTTTGCATAAAATCGTTAATATCTAAAACACAGTGGAAACCCACACAACTTGATATCAACCTGATTAGCATTTTAATACAAAACTTTTAAGCTACATAAATATAGGGCATTCCATAAAAATGTAGGTTTGATTCTCCACACTTTTTTGGGACACGCTGTATAATCAAAACTATTTTAATAATGTGCACCACCTTCGTACTTACAACTTTTATCTACACAATATTTATGTAACTCCCATAATTTTAGAAATATTTCTCACCCCCACACCGTTGGCGGACCCTGCATAATCCGCTTGCAAAGTACGGTCGGCGTCGTCCTCCAACAAGTAGTTTTTTAACTATACCGCCAACAGGCCGACAAACAGACAGACATACGCACAAACAGATGGACAGATGGACAAACAGAGAAACGCGATTGAGAAAATATTTATCTTGCCATCCAAAGACACATATACATTTCTGAAGAAGTCTCCGTAGGTGATTTTTTCGCGATTACAATACTTCATTCCTCTTTTAGACGAGGGTAGTAAAAAGTAATCCGAAGATTTGCTATTGTTTCAACAATGGCAAAAGATGATTGTTTTCCAGTGTTTTTAATAAAAAATATGTCTTTGAACAGCAGAAGGATGTGTTTAAGCTTAATGTTTGTCATAGTTTGCAAACGTGCAAATCATGCTTAGTATTATTAAACAAATTATTTATATAACCATCTAGCTTTAAAAATACAATGTAATGTGTTTAAATTATTGAAAGCTCAATACTATATTTATATCATTTGGTAGATAAAAATTAGATCACTGTAACTGTGGGCTCCTTCCGTTAAAACAGTATTCTGCCTCCAAGTATATAATGCAAATCGATCCAAGCAGTCGATTGTTATAAGCAAAATATATTTTTAAAACTTTGAAGCAGAATTCTGGTTTAATGAAATGCAGACAGACAGTAAGTCGACTTAGATCGTCTTGATTTAGTGCTATGAACCTGTGGTTATGCCATGTCAACATATTTTAGAAACGATCTATATATTGTTAGTGGCAACAGTATAGCTCATGCACACGAGTGAATTAAATCTACAAATGTAAAAAGATAGTGGACAATTGTTTCTCATAAACTCCCAATTTTTTCCGTCGTACAGCGCGTAAATCTAACATCTGATTAACTTGCATGGTGATATTCTTTTTTCTAAAATTTAAGCAATTCGTTGTTTTATTGGAAATTATGCAGTTTCATTAAACGCCTTTATGGTTGAACTCATACTATAGTAGGTAAGCACGCGCTTAGAAATCCTTTAAAAAAGTTGAATATTAATAATTCAGTTAACACTAGATCAATATTTTCTTTCATAGTTGTTCTCATATACGTATGCAACTTCCATTTTCTGTTCATTTATATACAAGAAAAACTAACAAGCAAATACGATTTTTTTTATATTATAGCCAATAAAAAAATATCAGTCTGTTATAAGTTATGACAAACCATTGATTATTGTATATTAAAAAGTTTATTGGCAGTACATTCTCATTTCGAAAGTCCAGCGGTCGTTAACGATTATTAATTTTGTTTAGGTATTGCTACCAACTACTTAGGTATCATATTAGAAAATTCAAGAATATAATGACAAGTACAACTATACAAATTGAAATTAAATAAACAAATTACATAATAACCACATCTATTAAGTTCTTAGCTCACCTGCACTAACCAAATGCCTTATCAGAATTATATAAATACATAACTTTAAATCCAAATTTCATTCCGGATGACATCGATGTTTTCGTATTTCTTTAAAATATGTACATACCTCATCTGTTACTTTTATTTTGAACGATTTGACGGAGGTATCTTGCTTGGATGGCGGCTTTCCTGGGCCCCAAAAGGCATTTTCGTCCAATTTCGGGAGAGGAGGCGGCTGAGTTAAGGAGTGAATCGTAAATGCAGCGTAACCAATAAACGCCGCTGTCGTTATTAACACTAATTTTGTTAAAAAAGACATCACAATAGTACTGTACACAAAATCGGTATATAGTATTGACCTTAGCGTTGTTTCCGTGACGCTACCGCAACTACTGGCGCTTTCTAGGAGATAATTGGGTTTATAAGTAACCGTCAATTCCACCAATATGTTATCACGATATAAGTGTGTTAGAAAGAGAAAACAGATACGTTGTTCGCCGTAAGCATATGTACTTTTTGTCGGCTTATGCTCACTGACCTCGTAGAAATGATAAAATATATATTATGACTGGTTATGTTAGTTTTCAATGTGGAGGATCAAAGATATTATACTACAAGCTGTGAGTTCATAAATATACAATGTTTAATATTTTAGTACCTACCTTATTACTGTTACATAGTTACGATGGTTCTAAAGGTACCAATTTTGAGAGAAATTTAAAAAAGGTATTTCAGAATTTTTGTAAACGTATAAAATATATCCCTGCTTATTTTCAAATAACGCTAACATAAGTGGGGTATTAGTTCTTATATAATTTTATTTAAAAGTTAGTAGATATTAATTAAAATGGAGGGTGTTCAAACTAGATCGAAAGCATAAAGTACAGAAAAAGAAGAAAGTTTATAGAAGAAAAGTCTACATAAAACAATATAACCTCAAATTACTACAGGGTATAAAAGAAAATAGGTTCATTTAAGTCAGGAGTTAAAACAGGGATTTAAAACTATACTTGAAGAACAAATAGAGATTGCAAACTAAAATACGTTGAACTTACAGAAAACTAGATAATTACAAGTTAGAAATATTAGCTGATATTGATCATCGTAAATTAAAACAACAAAATAAAGTTGTAGGAAGAATGTCTCAGAACAGTGGATGACCACATTAGTGGAAGACGAGTTAGAAAGATAAAAACAAAAAGTTAAAGGAGTCAACCACACTACAAACAAAACCATTCTTACTTAGTTGATCAAAATAATGAGGATGAAGCACAAATCTTACAGTTAAATTAAAAGATAAAGAAAATAAAAAATAGCAAAGGTTGTTATAATAATGTAGGGGAATACATTAAGTTGCATTCAGTTATTAAGTCAAAACAAAATAGAGAAATTATAGGAATAATAGAATCAACCCGAATAGTTCATGGAGAGACTAGAATTATTAATCGAAGACAAAAAAAAAGTTTAAGGCCAAATATCTGATTACCAAACATAATAATTAAGGTTGGTTATTACTTAAATTAATAATGGATTCAATTTAAATATGGAATGGCTGCCAAGTTTTTTAAAAAATTGCTTAATTATTATTTGAGCAAGAAGAAACAACTGGTATTTAAAAAAAATATTCACAGCATGATGAAAAATCAGCTTTAAGTAAGGAATATTAATGAATATTATTAATGTTCCAAATTAGTCAATTCAACGGAAACAATAAAATTATTATAAACGCATTACCAACTGATTTTGGCACAGATATAAGAAATACAGTTACAATATTTATATTTTAGTTGGTAGGAAATATATATCTATATACAGGGTGTTTGGTTCACCGACGTATATCCGAAAGGAGGTGGTAGGTGAGTCGGTTTGGAACTTATTTAACCAAAAATACCTTTATACAAAGTGTCACGGTTTCTGAAATAAAGCCAACTTTGTGATTTTATTAAATTACTGCAGTTTTAGTATGATTAATTTTAATTAGACACAACTGCAAACTTTTAATTTCTTGTAACTTTTATTTTAGTAGTCTTTGATATCTGTTCTATCAAATAAAATCACTTGATAAACTCTACATGTGATAAAACAAAATATGGAGTCGACTAAAGTTCAAAAATGTATTCTCTAGATATCAAACTTTGATCTAGTAAGCCACGTATAAAAACCGTGACACTTTGTATAAAGGTATTTTTGGTTAAATAAGTTCCATGTACAAGACAGTGCGTAAATTAAGTATGGAAATGGTGGTATTATTTGAATACGGCCATAGATAGAACTCTGAAATTTGGTATAGAAGTAAAACATACGGTTTTCTATTAATATGCGTGGTTCCAATTTTTTTATCTCTCGTTACGACTGCAGCACGGCCAACTTGATTATTTTTTTAAATTGAAATGGGGGCGAAAGTACCCTTATTAGAAAGCTGTTTTTGTGTAGAATCCAACGATGTAGCACTTGATATGGCAGTTTTGAAAAATAACTTCACTATACCAAATTAAACTTTGAGAATATTACTTTCAACGGCTTGCTAGATATGCTAAAAGTTTAGTTGGCGGTGAATGTTTTCTTTTGTTTGTCAACTTTAAACAATACATCATAAATGTATTGTTGAAAGCAACCTAAGAGTTAATGAAGACTACAAGAATGTGCTAATAGCTTGTGAATCAGTGTTTATAAACTAAAAGTGAAAAGTGTAGCCAAAGTATGGTTATAGTTTCTTGAATAGCATTTACAAAAACAATTAGAAATTAAGATCAAAGATTGTAAACTTACTAAAAACAATTGTAAATCATGTTGCTATAGTGACCTAGAGTGTCGCTTATTGTTGTTTTGTTGGGAAAGCCAAGCTTGTGTATAGTTTGGCTCTCCGAGTTTTGATTAATTTTGTTGATTTGTACCCAGTTGTGAGTTTTATTTATTTTCCATTTTGCCGAGGCCCGCTGTGGTTAACTTGGCAGTGTTCCGGAGGGCAGTTGCAGAGTAAATTGAACCTGGAGCTTCATCTATGTGTGATAGCATTTCGAGCTATAATTTGACTAGTTTTGGAGCTGCGAGAAGCAGAAATCAGACTGCAGCGCCTAGAGGAGGCCTAGTTTGTGGTTTATAAGAAGGCAGCAGCAGCTAAAATATCGTTAGGATGCAGGTATCAACTTGGCGTCCTTTCCAACCGTGGCCGGTGCGAGTCCAACTTTTGAGCCGAGATTCAACTAAATTGGGAGCTGCGGGAAGCGGACAGCAAAGTGTAGTATCTGGGAAGGCTTGGTTCGTACTCCAGGGACAGGTAGGAGCAGCTGAAACCGTTCCAGGAAGAAAATACAAGCGTTGCGTCTTTTTATGCAGAAACCGGAAGCGAGTTGGCGTTCCACAAGAAAAAACAAAAGCAGGTTGGAGTCGTCCTACGCTTGAAAACAAATTCCAGGTTAGCCAAACGTACTTGATTATTTGAAATGCATTGTTATAATTTACTTGAGGTGAACTGATTGATTGTTGGTTAATTTGTGTTCAAAATGCGCTAGATTTTCTGTGTTTCGAACATCTTTATTTACAGTCAAATATTTAAGGTTATCTGTCATTTGTCAGAATCGAGCATTTGCCATACAATGGTTAACTTAATCTAAAGTGTAACAACCTAACCCTGTAGATATATGAGTCTCAATTTGCTAGCCGACGCAAAAATTATAATAAGTTGCTAATGAATAAAATATATCTCATTCGCAGCATGCAGTAATCAAATTGAAATTTTCCATAACTTGGTAGATACCCATTGAAGCAAATAAACTACTGTAAGTCAG